>CATIWM010081051.1:0-19527 GCA_949671775.1 Mallotus repandus
CACAACAACCTTACAACAAATCCTTCAACAACAAAAAAAAAACAACAACTACTAAAAAAAATTAATAACAACATAAAGAGCAAGAAGATGAAGAAAAAGAATAGAATCCAACAATCACTCGAGCATTAATAACTGAAAAAAGATATTTAACACCTACCATTATAATTCTTGATGATTTATAACATGATGAATTTTTAATAGGTAAAAAAAAAGATGAAAAAGTGAAAATTTATAATATCTTATATGAAAATTTAATTGTAAAATATATGAGTTTGCTCTCTTTTAATAAAGACATGCAAAAATTTTTGTTTATAAATCTTATAATGGTTATAGTTAAATTTGGAAAAAAAGATGGAGAGAATAAAGAGAAGAGATGAAGAATAAGAGAGAGAATGACACACAAAAAATAACGTAAATTTTTTTAAAAAAGATAAAAACTATATAAATGAAATAGCAAAAGTTAAAATTGAAAAAAAAATAACCATAATATTGCTAACTTCAATTAAAAAAATATATATGATGTAATTTTACCTAAAATATATCAATCAGGTTACTTTTTAATGCTATTTTTAATTAAAAGCATTTTATATAATTAATATTGCTATGTAATATTAATAAATAAAATTTACTCTGAAAATAATAAATTTTCTTGTTTGTTCCAATAAATTTAAAAATGAAATCCATTTTCTAAAAAGAAAATCTACTAGTTGATCTCTAAAGCACTTTGCCATAAGTAATTGGAGGTCAGCCAATTAAGTAGCGCCATAGCTGAGCTGGATGAGGGCCACCATTTTTATTTATATATTTGAATATTTCATGATTCTGTTGAATATTCCTCTGCAGGCATGCATAATTAATTTAGGTATCTCGTATACTTTTATTCGTTGCCTAGAAAATTTAACATCTTTGCCCCTCTACCAATTTTCCTTTTACCTTACAATATTAATTTTATCATATAAAATTCCTAAAATTATTTTTTTTTTATTTATAGTATATCTTACATCAAATTTTATAATATATAGATATATATTTTTATATTTAGAGTATTTTAATATCTGTGTAGTTGAAATTTCAATCCATCAAAATGAAATGGATAAGCACATGGAAAGTCTAGTGGTCGTAATTGAAAACCCAACTAATGGACTCTTCCAATTGGCTCATAGTCCTTATCTTCTTCTTCTACTCTTCCTCTTACACAATTCTTTTGCAAAGCACTTCCTAGCTCTTAAAAATATACTAAGCACATAGCCACAGCTACTCCACCACATTAATTAATCAAGCATGACTTTTTATTAAGCAACCAAAAGCTATTTATGGGAAATATTTGCAATAAAAGGAAAGTGACAATTTGAGCGATGTGGATGATATGGATAGCAATTTTTTTTAATAATTAAATTAAGTGATTAAATCACAATTTCACAAAAAGAGAAGATAGGGGGTGGGGGTTCGACCCCGGTCTCCTCAAACATGTGCTAGTGTTAGTTAATATGGAGTTGTTTTCATTTAAATTACATTCTAAATTTGAGTCGTGATGTATATAGTCGCCTTAAATAGTTGTTAAGAAACTTTTACTATTTTTATAGCACTCTACGAATCAAAATTAATTAATTAAAGTTTAATAACTCAAAAAAAATCAAAGACTTTGAGGAGCTCTATATGTTCAATTTGCTTGCTTTTTGGTTTTGTGGAGTGCAGCTTCAGCACTTTCACCCCCATATACAGAAAGAAGGATGTGACAAAAATGATTTTGCAACCACAAGAGGATTATGGTGGCACTTCCAATCAATATTTATTCAACAATGAGGCTGTGTTTTGCCCATTGCGACATGCACATTTGTGTATATGCTTATGTACACGTTCTTTATAATTCACAGCATAATAATGTGTGTTTCTGAAACAAGAGTGCCTAAATGGATATGCTTAGCATGCATGTTTGTTTTCATTAAATATCTTTCAAGTCCATGCTAGACCAAAAAAAAATTATATAACGTTATAACGATGAATTCAACTTATTATGGGTTGTTATCACTTAAATTATATATCGAATTCGATTAGTGATATATACAGTCGTATTAAATTAATTAGTTATTAAAAAATTTTACCACTATTATCATCCTTTGTAAATTAAATTAACATCCTTTGTAAATTAAATTAAATTAGTTGTAAAAATATAGTGGGCTATAATTAGATTCCGTTAATTTAAAAAAGATGAAAATCATATGAGGTTGAACTGACATATTTATATCTAGCTAAATTTTATATCTCTTTATTAAGGTAATGTTGTTATCGATAAGACTTGTACGGAAATTGTAAGAGTCCATTACTATAAAAGGGAAATTTATTAGTTGAACTTATAAAGGGCAAAAAAATTTTTTTTTAAAAATGCAAGATATGTAATAATCGTTGGTACGTTTTCATTCTATGATTGAGATGTAAGAGGGACCTACTATATATTATCCATATGTCCAAATAGGATAAAGAGATTTATAAAATTTGATTATTTATAGTTTTACGGAATGAATTCGTCTATATGCAATTTAATTTTATTTTAAATTTTAAATTTTTTTTAAAATTTAAAATTAAAATTTTAAAAAATATATATTAAAATTTAAAAAAATTTAAAAAAGTAAGGAGATAATTATAACTTCCATCGATGATACTATTCATATAAATGATAGCTACATATGTATCATTATCCATCCAAATAATGAAAATGGAGTAGTCAATTTTTATGTAATTGTTATTGTGCCTTAAGAATGGTACTGTTTTATGTATATATGGATACGGATGTGGCGTGGGGTATTATAAGGTGAATGATGAATAGCTTTTCATTACTAACTTGGATCCTTTTGTTGGTGACACCACAGACCACACCATGCTTCTTCTATATATATATATCTTTAATTTTCTTACTTTTTTTTTCTTTACTTTTTATTTATTTATTTTATTATTTCTCATATTTCATATACATAATAAAAAATAAGGATACGAATATAAAAAAAAATTAATTAAAATATCTATATTATAAATTAAAGTATTTAAATAGTATATGCATAAAAAAATAGAAATATATATATTAAAAAATGTTCACTAATTGAAGTATTTGTGCAATATAAATTATTTCTATCCAAATTAATTAATTAATTAGTATTATTTCTCACTTTTCTTTCTTATTTTATGGCTAAATTAAATTTAATAAAATTGTTTTCTTTTTCCTTTTTGACTCCTATTGTTTATTATTTAATTGGGATTTTATTATTATGATTGCGAAATATGTATTGATTAAAACTACATATTTAAATTGATGTCGTTCTCTAATACGTTGCACAAAGTTGCTAACGGTAAACGTGTGATCCAATGAAATACATGGCTAAGAGAAATTCAATTTTACACAAAAAAAAGACCTTTTTAATGGAAAATTAGGCATAATTTTCAGCAAAGTATTTTTTCACTATTCATTATTTACGTAAAAAAAAATTATCGTTGAATTCAAAAACTCTTATATTCATGTTACAAATATGACTTATCGTGTTTTATATGTTTTTTTTTTTAAATTTAATATAATGATTAAAATTTTAGTTTATTAAATATAAATTTAAAATTTATGAACCGAATCATTTCTTATCAGTTATTAAAATTTTAATAATTGTTATTTTTTAATTTAGGGATGACGGGTCCTTCCGACATCCGACCGGGGCACCAAAGCGGGTAGGGGGATGATTTTCACGCCACACTGAAGCCCACAAGTGCCTAAGCATGCCCTGTTGTCTAGGCCCCCCAGCCCGCTCAGGGGTTGAGGTATACTGCACCCCTCTAAAGAGCATAAAAAGCACAGGGACTGTGGTAGGAGGAGACATCAATATGTTCCACCCATCACACCCCTAAAAAATTCAATTTAAGGAATTTTGCAAAAAAAACAGCATATTATATTGCACTCCACCTACCCATTTAAACCACCCTCCAGCTCAAGAAATGGGAGGCCATTAAAAAAGAAAAAATTTTCTTGTAAGCACAATTTTTTTTTTAAAGTAAGCAAATTTTTTTTTTAAAACAGAAATCAAATTTTCAAAATTTTAATTTAGAAAAAGAAAATGAATATCAAAATATTGAATGCATAAAAAACAAAAGGACAGAAGAGGGTAGAAAGAAAAGAAGAAAAAACGTTTTTTTTTTTTTTAAAAAAAGCAAACTTTTTTTTTTTGGAAGTCCTTAAGTGCCAAGAAATCCATACAAAGCTAAAGAAAATGGCACTTTTAAACAAATGGTCCTCATTACACAAACAATCTTTACCTAATTTCTTTATGTCTTACAAATTAATGCCAAAGCTTTAATTAAAAAGGTTCAAATTTAAGTTGTTTGAAATAATGGGTTATGGTTATGGATAACATCAAACTTGATGGCTTCGTGGATAGCATACACTTAACATTTATGGATACACTTAATAAAAGAAAACTAAAAGAACCCATTAATGGATCGACATTTTTAAGCTTCTTAATTAATTACCTTTAGTTCTATTTTATTTTTCAGCTTTTGATCCAGCACCCATCAGCTATCTTAAACTCATCCATTCTTTCTTTTAGGTTAAGTTTTTCTAAAATCTATAACTCTATATGATCTATTATCCACTAAGATTTGTGATTGGAAATATTTTATCTTTTTTGCCCTTTTATTTAATTATTGTAATTATTGGAAATGTTTTCTCTTTTTTGCCCTTTTATTTAATTATTGTTAGCTTTTTAATTCATTTGAGCACGTGAATATACACATTAATGATAACATTTTTGTTGAGTAGGATATATATATGTATATATATATATATATATATCATTCAGTATACAATACAACTACAAAACCTACCAACATTTATCAATTCAAGTATTGAGGTGATAAAAAAATTTAAATTTTTTAAATAAAATCTCAAATATAAATTTTATATATGAAAAAAATAGATACTGACAGAGTTTTATTTCTTTTATAAATTTATTCGGCTCGAACTTCATATTAGTTAAAAATTTTATAATTATTTTAAAAATATAAAATGAGGAATTATTATAGCCGCTAAATATCATATTAGTTAAGTGGTAATTCCTCTTTAAGATTATTTTAAGATATAGGATTCAAATTCTATTATTGTCAATTTAAAAATGAGGACTGGTGCCTTTTATATAGTCCATTATACTTGGAAAGTCATATAAAAGAGTGTCGGTCAATATATATCTCCTTTTTTTTTTTTTGAACAAGCAATATATATCACCTTATTACTTGTCAATAAGCAAGAGTGCATACATACATTACATATATATTCATCGTTCACGTGTAGAGAATATGACCATATTTTACATGTACAGCAAAATTTAACTTATATACTGCACAAAGAAATCACATTAGATTTTTTGCAGAATATTTGCTAAAAACCACCGTATCTACGTGGATCATGAATACAAAATAGTACATAAAAATAGATAACAAATCTAGCCGAAGTCAGGCCAGGTCGGTGTACGTATCTGCTGTATTAACTCGCATACACATCATATCTATACATTAACTCGACCGGGGAGGGTAATACCTTGCCCCTGATAGGCGATAGCTACTGCACAGTAATGTGCAACAATCTACATGTGGTTTTGGCCATGACACCCTACGAAACCAACCTCAACTTGCGCTATAAAGTGCAACCCTTTTGCTCTTTTTTTGTTCCAGCTTTGTTAGTTTTTTACCAAGTTGAAAGGTCCTGAAAATGAGGATTATTCTTTTTTTTTTTTTGTGCACTTTGTTTTATGTCAGGCTGTTAGTGTACGAATATATGGGATCAGTACTACCACCACACACGTCCTGCTGATTTGTCAACATAAGGATAAGAGTCTGGGTGTTTTCCTTTCATTTTCTTAAATTGATCAGATGGTCTTAGTTTGGAAAAATCAAAGATTGCCCACCTGTCCAACTCAAAACCTCCAAGACATGTTTGTTCAAAATGAACAAAAGAAAACCAACTTGAACTTGTTTGTCTGTGCTAATTAAAAGGGTCTTCCAGTGACCAAACGAAGAAAATAATATATTAAAACAAACCTACGATTAATATTGTGCTAGTTTCATTAGGGGTAAATACTAATAAATATTGAATTAATCTTTTGATATAGTCACTCAGTTGTCTACAAAGTACAACACATCTGACTAATTTAAATTAAATTGGATGAATTTTGTCAAAGAATAATATTTTTTCGATACCTATTTCTCCGTATATAATATTTAAATTTAAAATTTTATTTAAAAGAACTCAATTTTTTTATCATTTTTTTATTAATATAAAATTTTTATTTAAAAAAACTCAATATTGAATTAATCTTTTGATATAGTCACCTCATTGTCTGCTAACTACAAAGCATCCGTCTAATTAAAATTAAGTTGGATGAACTCATCAAGGAGCAATATTTTTTCAGGACATATCTCTTCATATATAATATTTAAATTTAAAATTTTTATTAAAAAAATTAAATTTTTTATTATTTTTTTAGTTAACGGGGAGGTCATATAACGTAGACATCGATGGTTTGCACAACATAAAAATAGTTCTCCTCTTTTAAATTGACGACGGCAAAATTTAAATTTTACACGTCAATATACCCTTGAAAAGAATTTTGTATTTCACTACTCCCTTACTAGCTTAAATTTTTTTATCATTTAAATTAACATACCAATGATAAATCTTGTGTTTAATTTGAATCTTACCTACTGATTGAAAATGAAGTCTTGATATTAATATTAGGTCAAACACGTTTATGACTTCGTTAAGCATAGGTTTATCAAATAAAAAATATTCTCATGTAAGTAAATGCTTGAGATATTACAATCCAAAAACTTTCAGACAAAAACTAAAGTACTTCAACGAGAAATATCATATAGTAATTTTGACTTTTAATAAGTTGAAAATTTAAACCAATACAATTGAGTATTTAATTAAAGTGATAAAAGTTAGAATTTAATAGTATACATGTGAACTTTAGATGATTTGATATTATTGATTTGACCTTTCAACTCATCAAAAGTCATAAGTATTATAAAATTTTTTCCTTCATCCGGAAAAAAAACAAGAGTGGGTAGAAAAATTAATGATGTTATGGAAACATGATCATTTTTGTAATTCTTTTTCCTCCATCATTATGATAGCATGGAATTTTATGTCAAAAATTATGTTTTAGCGCTCAATATTGAAAATAAAGAAGCAATAACAATATATTCAGACTAATTTTAATAATAACTGATATTTTATTTGTTTTTTTTATATTTCTTTACATTGACTTAGCACGACTACATACATTATAATTCAAACTTCAATTATTGTTTAAACAGAAATAACCTCCATCGATTGATCTAACTATTTTACTAGGCTTAGGAGATGGATCGACTTTAATTGACTAATCAATATTCCTTTAAGCAGGGTATACTTCTGAGCCTCCACTATGATCTATCATTGTATAAAAGAGTGAATGAAACTCCAGAATATTTTTCCTCCTTTGATTTTTTTTTTTTTTAACTAACTGAAAATGTGTGACAGGCTGAAATTTATATAATCTGAGGTAAGTATCATACAACTAAAGCTTATTATTGTTTTTAGTTTACTTCAAGAAAGATAACTTGAAGCCAGTCTAGCTAGTAATAAAACTTACTTCCTTGATTAATGGATTATGGCATGACCTACCAAACTCATATCAAGATTATATTCCATGTGAACCACTTTCTGAATTAGGAGGAATAGCATCTTCAAATAACGATAATAACTACCGACCACAAGCATGTTTTTTTACATAGCAAAAGGGAATCCAAGAGAAGGGGAAGATAAAAGGAAAAAGAGAAAGGGACAAAGTTAACAAAAAATTTTTTTTCAGATTTTTGATTATATTAGAGAGATCCAAAATAAAACTTTAGGACGTAGCCACCAAAAAAGGCTCCCAATTTAACAATCCTTTGTTGTCTAGTTCACCTTCCTTGCATCTTGTTGGTCTTTGAAAATCTTCCATTATTCCTATTTCATCCCCATCATCTAAACCATTGCCTTCTATGCATGCACCATTTTGTTTTTCTACTTCTTGTTGATGTTCCTCCTTATCTTCTGCTTCTTCTTCTTCCTCCTCCTCCATTTCTTGTGCTTCATCAGCATTCATCGTGTCGTTTTCAGTCTCTTGTGAGCCATTCTTGGCCTCACTTGTTGCCTCATTTTCTTCATCTAAGTCAAAATTTGAAGCAGAATCTTTGACGAAACTTAATCGGAGGCGGCCATGGCTCCTTTCAGCTTGGAAATATGAATGTTTTGATGGGGCTTTTACAGCTTTGATTATCAACCTGCCATCTTCTCGGTGGGGCCTTACTTGTAAAGATTCCAATCCACTCATCGTTGTCAAGGGAGGCGGAAAGCTACGACTATAATTGGCTTTCTTAGCTCCCAAAAGTTGACGAGGTTTTTGCTGTTGCTGTTCTTGTTGATGTTGTTGTTGTTCCCTTGTTGGAGAATTTACCGCTTCTGCTTCCGACTTTGACACCAATGAAGACAGTGATGATGCGAAAATGCTGTTATCGATTACATCAACCGTCCCGGTTTCACTCCCTAAATTCTCAGTGCACAATTCCAGGCTCTTATCACTAAGCGATGATGGGTAACGCTTGATTAGAGGATGGACATAGACGTTATTATCTTTCTCCATTGATTCTTTAGAACCTGAAGAGGCATTTGGCAAATCCTGAAGGAAACTCCAACCACCCATGTCAGGATTTTGGATTGCAGATGAAGATTTACTTTTATCTTCGTCATGATTGCGTCTTTCGGTAAGTTCTTTAGTGCTAGAGTCCAAAGAACAAGGTTTTAGGGCCAGTTCAAGAGATTGAGAGAAGAGGGGCTTTGGTGAACATACTCTTAGTCTCAGTGTTCTTGACTCTACAAGTTGTGACTCAAGGCAAGTTTGCATACCTTGGTAAACTAAAGTTGCCATTGTAAACTAGGCAATATCTATGACACAAAACAAAACTACACTACAAGAAATGATGGAGGCAGAGCAAAAACAGAGGAAAAAACAGGGGAGTCAAAGCCCTTTGAGGTTAGAATTGAAGAGGGTTTTGGTTTTTTTCTTGGAGAGGAAGAGGTGAATAGAGGATTTGAAGAAGAGATTGAACATGAGAGAGGAGTGAAGGTTTGGGTGCGAATTTGTAGTGTGCAAAAAGTGGCATGAGGTATAGTGGGGAGATAGGTGGGAAGGAGGGGATGCCTTAATTTTTTACACACCACTTGAAATATTCAATTCTTAATCTGCCACAAACTGAAAAAAAAGAAAAAGAAAGAATAAAGAAGGAAAAAAAATGTGGGGAGCCAAATCCATGTTAAAATATTCTTTGTTTTTGACTTAATTTTAAAATTTTAATTTTATATTATTAGAGAAAATTCTTTTTGCAATTAAGGGACTCCGACTAAGTATTCTGAAAATGACTTAAATGTCGCATGGTGTAACAATGAATGTGTGTAGTTAAAGAGAGGGACAGAGAAGAGATGTGTGTAACAATACTCCAAAAATTACCAGCTTTGCTATTCCATTTTCTTTCCTTCCAAAAGAAAGCCAACAAAAAGCCAGAAATTTAATGGATTTTCTCATATATATTTTTTTTGATACTTTGATAATGATAAGTTTTTTATTTTCTTTCCTTTTTTATTTTTTTTTATTTTTTCTCAACTATATGCATTATCCGGATATAATCACAAGTACAACAAAAATCTTTTAACAATTAATTTAGTGTAACTATAACGTGAATTCAAATCATTATTTAAGTGGAACTCTATTCAACTATTGTTGGCTTTTTTTTTTTTGGCTTTTCTGTAAACGGAAAACATGAAAAAAAAAAAAAAAAAAGGTACAGAACATGGCATCCCATAGTTTTAATAAGTAAAATATAGGTGCCATGATTCATGTCTTGAGGGTCAAAACCTTGGTTGATTGCTTTCTAAGGAAAAAAAAGGAAGCAAAAACATCAGTCCTCACCCTTTTTTCCGCTTTAATACACACCATTCATGCCGACGGAATATATGACTGGACCAATCTCTATTTCTATCCTTTAAGAATTATGAGTGCCACTGTTTACAATTTTTCAGGCACATTTCATTGTTATGCATTTTTTTTTTCATTCACCTTTTCTGTAACTCCAAAAAATTCAATTATTTTTAAATTCGAATAGAAAGAACCTATAAAAAAAATAAAACTTTTTCATATCTGTTTTTCATATAAAATTCGAATTTAATTATTTAAAAAAAAATTAAACTCATTACAATTTGAAACAATATTATTATGCAATCTTTTTCAGAGTACATCCTGCAATATATATATATATATATATGCAAGTGGAATTATTCTTTGAAAAATATAAGAAGTGCGTAATTAATTTTTTAATAACAAATCATCAGAAGTGATTTATCATTATTAATTTAGATTGTGGTGTCGTAGTCTTGTTTGCTTTTGCTAATTTAGTATATGTGCCACATAAATAGAAATCATATAAATTAAGCGAATATTATGAGAGTATATTTAAATTCACAATGGTATAAATTATATATAATAATTTATCACAAAATGTTATATTTAAAATTTAAAATCTAAAAAACATAAACCATTTTTTTATTATTTTCAACAATAATTAGTGTTATTAAATAATTAAAAGAAATTTCTAAACAAAAAAATGAAAAATAATAAAGCAAAAAAATAATTAGTATGCAAGAAAATCAAAGGTTAGCTAAGATTAATGCATCCATGGTTAATGGACAAATGATGATGTTTTGGGAAGGAATCAACATGAGTGCGAGGGCGACCGGCAAGCCCCGACCGGAAGGTGATAACCCCACCAAGGATTCAAAGAAAAGGCAACCAGTCCCACCAAGATATGACCTTCCATCATAACTTACCAATTATTCAAATACGATCATCATATTTTGCACTATTTATAAATTTCAACTAATTTCAATTTCCTCCTCCTTTTATAGGCTCGTGACTTATCTGATAGACATTATAAAGTGAAATTATGAGTATGATTTCTCACTCCCTCTTTAACTTCCAAACTGTTTAAAGAACATTAATCTTAATCTTTTTGCGAACACACTTGTCCTAATGCTCAAGGCTTTTATGGCATATATGGAATTCAGATTTGAGTCCAAATCTCTTTCCCTACCTCTAATTTGTACTGAATAAAAAAAAATTACCATCTAATTAAATATGAGAAATGAGCATTTCAAATGAATTGAAAGCTTATTAAAATAACTTTGTTCTTGTTTAAAACATGCGTATTAAATTAATTATTGGAAGATATTTGATCTTTGTAATCCTATTTAATTTGAACTGAATTAGTTAAGAGTATAATAAACTCAAAATACCAATAATTTAAATTTAAAATAAAATATTTATTTTCTGAAATTTCAACTCCAACCATAAAAGAAAGCCACGGATTTGGAGAGAGAGAGCAGAGAGAAGGAAATGGAAAAAATTATACTAAGAAGAGGGTAACTTGAGCTTAAGGAGGTAATCAATGTGCCTTCTTTTTAGGTCTGAATAACCAATATTCAGAATTCACTGAACTCTAACTAATCTGATTCGATCCGGATAGGATTACAAGGATGACATAAGTTTCTCAACAACTAATTCAATGTAATTATATACACAAGAACTCAAGTTCAAAATCTCGTTTAAATGGAATAACTCCTACTAATTAACCCAATGGTTGTTGGTAATGTGTCTTTTCTTTTTGTGTGTGATTTTTGTTGAAATCTTGTTGTGTTAAAAACCAAAAAATCACTAATTTGTACGGACATAAATTATGTGAAGACATGCGCTTTGAAAAAGAAAGAAGTGATCCTCCACTACTCATGCCCACCCAATTGGTCTGTCGGCTAGGTGCTACTCTATGAATCCTACTCCCTTTCTTTCTTTATTTTTCTCAATTTGATATTCATATATAAAATGAAACAAATCAAATAGCTCTGAACCATGTGGATAGAGAACAAACGGCCTACCCTAAAAAATGTTTAAATTAATATTTATTATCAAGTTTGATTAGCATACAAAAGTTGGTGTGCTTGATCATGTTACAAGAGATGACTTTTGTGCTTGTGAGGTGATTCTTCTTCCAGAAATGGAGAATTCGTTGAACCATTTATAGTAAAACAGGGCAACTGGGCACCTGTTTCATCACAAACATGATCAACATGTAGCTGGAGTTGGGTGTGCAGTGTACGATTATGCTTTTTCACGTTGCCTTTCTGTGATTACACATGCCTACATGTACTACAACCTCAAACTTTTTTCTTCATTCTTCATCCTGCTGGGTGTGATAATACAGTCACCATTAAGCACAATTCTTTTACATCTTTATGATTTCTTTAAATATACTAGTGATTGGAAGGACTAGCAAATAAAAAATAACAACCCATATATTATTCCATGCTCTAATATTTTAATTCGAATATTATTCATTTAGTGCGCTAATAACGTTTTATTCAACTGATAGTATATTTCTGCTCATACAGACATATTAAATTAAGAGATAAGTACAATTTTAATTTTTATGGTTTTATCTTTTTGCAAAATTAGTCATGTAATTTTTTTTTTTACATTTAGATATCCTATATGTCACATTTTTTTATACTTTAGTATCCTTCTAATAAATATTGTTTAAAATTTAGGTTTTAATGTAAAAATAATATGCATTTTCAATGTTAAAATCATATATCTAATAATATATTATTCAACTAACTACAATAAATCAAAAAAAAAAAAATTGAGATGTATTTTTAATTTAAATATGAATAAAAAGAAATTATTTTTAAAATAAATTTATAATATTTTTAAAAATAACGCATTAGTTAGATTGATTATAAATCATATATAGAATAAATTTATCATTGAAATTTAATATTATATTAATATTTTCTCATAAAATAATTATGATATTAATTAGAAGGGTACTAAAGTACAAAAAATATGAAACACGTGGTATTCAAATATCATAAAAAATACAAAACTGGTTTTACCATAAGAATCTAAATTGTAATTATCCTTAAATTAATTTAGTTTAGAAATCACGGGAGTCATCAGTCATATATGTGAAAGCAACTTGTTGGCAACCTCTGACTAAGAAAACTCAAGAGGGTTATTGATTTCCATATGTTTCCCGTATATTCTTCATTTGTTTTTAGACAATGACCGATGGAATTTCTCACTGTGCGTGGCTAATCAAACAAACCAGTAATGGGGAATTGAATAGTAGAACTTATACCAAAGCATATGCTATATGCATGTGCATGGGAACTATATATAAAAAATGTTTTTACAAATTTCTGCCCTCATTTCTGTATATGAATAATTAAGTAGGCTAAATCTTGATCTTTGGCATTGTAAAATTCATATAATAAATAATCACAGTTTTATCAGATATTTTAATGAATTTGACGTGTAAGTATGTGATATCAATTAAATATTGGACTTTCTAATATCTTTAACATATTTATGGAGGCACACATGCATGTAGACTAATAATGAGTAATACTCTTCTTAGTTGTATTAGTTACAGCTTCTTTATTCGTAGACAAAGTGAATTTAGAATTGTATTTCATTTCAAGAGACAACTTGTATTCGTTTGCTTGGTCCAAGAAATATAATCATTCCTAGAAGATAATTTTTTTACCGTCCACTCTAATTATTTGATACATGAATAATATTAATGACTATATATTTTGAACACATGTCATAATTAATAGAGAAAATTATAATTACCTCAAATTTGGTGAAACTCACTAATTCATCTTTATATTTTTAAAAATTAATTAATAATTAAATATCTTTTTATTATAAATGTGAGGATATTTAGTTAGTAAAACAGAAAAATAATTAATAAAATTAAATATGAGAGGATATTTAATTGACTTTTAAAAATACATGAATGAACTATTAAATTAGAATAAATTTCAAGGAGTGATTGTAATTTTTCCTAATTAATAACAAATAACTTTTTTACAATTAGAAAATAAATTTTATTGCAAGTGAGAAAATAGTTAAGTGATAACTCTTCTCCAAAGGCATCCTAAAGTGTCCTACTATCGAAATTTAAAGAAAAAGACTGTCATTTACTGTACAATCCATAAAAAAAATAAATTTAACCCAAAAATCTATGCTCTAAAATATATAGTAGTGTTTAATCACAACATAAGTGAGTCCACTTGATTTTTTTAATACACTAAATATTTAATGAGTATTTATTGTATTAGGAACTGAAAATAAGTGATCACAATGCTAGCTGGTGATAAAAAGACAATGAAAAAATCAAGTCGGCTCCAAAGCGTAGGGACGTACATGGAATTGGAATTGGAATTTGAATTTGACTTTGGATCCCTATCAAAACATGTATCATTATGATCAAAACAATGTAGTCAATATTTGTAGTTCAAAGAAAAAATATAGTCAATGTTTATTTCAAATTTATATACATATAGTCAATGTGTATAGCTAGCTAATAGCTTGCAATGAATTTTATATATTAGTTAGCTCTCATATAAGATAAATTCTGTAGTTAGTTTGCTAGTAGAATACGTACGAAGGGCCTTCTGCAGAAGTTGCAAAAAGGCAAATTAAAGGCTTGTAATGTGCTGTATAGCAGATTGATATGCTTGCAATAATATTGACAAGAACAAAGGCTTTAAAAAAAACACCAACAGACAGTGTGGTTAATGGTTACAGCCTATTTCCCTTATAATTAAATGGGAGAAATCAAACACTATCTCAACTTAATTATTTAAAAAATAAATAAATAAACATTTCATCCCTTTTAAACCTTGCTGACATGGGCTTCCATCTCTTGTCATTCTGTGAAAGTTTTCCTAAAAGCCCATCCTGCCACTCATCACCATTCACATCCAAAATATCTACCTATATATATATATAGAGATGTCCGACCAAAGTTGCTTATTTATTTTTTAAGGCTACCATATTCAAGTTAATTATTACAACCATAACTCTTTATTATTATTGATACCCCAATATATATTAAAAATATGAGTTAATCTCAGAGTTATTAATTATTATTATTATTATTATTTACAAAAAAAATTACAAAATATACAATTAAAAATATGGAGCTACCTCCCTTTAAAATATTTTTAAGGTGCAGTATTTAAATGTTGCAGTCGTTGATTCGTAGAATTGATTTTCACCTTATTTAAAGAGACGAGAGATGCCCTTATTGTGAAATCCACTTATATATATAGTATATGACCTCTATATTAATAGAAAAATAAAGAGCTACCGAATCAATCAAATTATAAGTTGAAATTCTACATTGCACAAAATTTAAGAATGATTAAACAGGGAATGAATGTGGTCCTATGATTCTTAATTAAAGTATACCATTCTTCAAAACTAAATAAAAAAAACCTAGTTAGCCTTTGGCAACTCTAAGCGATCATACTTATAATTCCAAACCTTTAATTCCTACCTAGCTAGTTCGGACATATATAAAGCTTCTTTATATATGCCAACACAGAGAGCATCATATTTTTTTATTAATATAGATGTTATATAATTTAAATTTTGATGGATTGTACAATAGGATGCAGTTCTTCCTTTTAAATCGACAGAGACATAAATTAAATCTTACACCTCATGATATCCTTGAAGAGAAGTTAATATTTGACTACTCCCTTATTGGCTAGATAGCATCATATTATTATTACATTTTTATTAATTATATATTGTTTCATCTCAGAATCTATGTGTGTGTTTAATTGTTTTATTTTTGTTTACCCTACACTACATAGCCCACTTAGTAGTAACTGAGGAAAGAATGAAAATGTATTTGCATCAGAATCCATCAACTTTTGTTTTGATTATGAATTAAGTAATGGAGGAATCTTTAACTAAGAATGCGTCATCTCCCCTTTGGCTTTATTAAGTGAAACCTAAAGTTAGTCCCTTTTGGTATTCTCTTTTCTGATATAGACTTTGTGAAGAAAGACAAGAGAATCCAGTTCATGGCTTACACAAGCATCCTTTTTGACCACTTTTGGTGCCACCTTTCCTCCCATTTTCATAATTAATCTATAAACTTTATAATATATATAATTATAATATTAATATTAATTAGTTTTTCAACTATATGAAAATAACCCTACGTAATCCATGCAAACTTGGCATGGTTCTAATGGCCATTTTCATTGCTAATTAGAGGTAATTAACTAAAGTAATTTCTGCATCGAGCCCATTAAAAGAAATAACTTTTAAGACTAGCTGCTTACTGTTAACATCAAGTTTGAAGGTTATAGACAGTGACTATATATATGCATGTGCATCTAGTCTCAACTCTCAACTGGTACGCATGAGTCTTTGATATTATTAAGATGATTAATCAGTTTTTTAAAGCGAATAATTAACCTTTAATTATATCATTTTCATGGCTGATGTTGAAAGTTCCTACTGCATTTGGAAAGTGATCTGCAAGTGTATGTTCTTTGGTTAATTTACAGAAAAGTAGTGATCACTGTTGAGGAATAACAGGACTATCAATTTGATAAATAAATGTGTGAATAGACAAAAGGAATATAAATTGGATTAAGTTTATAGTACTTTCTTAAATATATAATCATAATTAGAGAAAACTTGCTTATTAAGTCTCTTCAAGAGTAGAATTTATCATATCTAATTGTAATTTGCTCATTTTTCAGTTTCTTATCCATGAAAAATTATGCAATAATTAACAATTTTGGCATGTATAATACCGATATAATACATGATGGAACTATAAATTAACATGAGGGGAAGAAAGGATAAAATTATAAACATGATTTTGTTTTGGAAGGGAATAACTTTATTAATCAAATGTAATTATTAATAAGTAGAAAACTATTTTCACTTAAATGATGTCTTGAATTTGAATCACGAATCTAGATTTAAGTAAATTAGTTAAAGCTGAATTTTGAATATCTGTAATTTAGCCCAAAAAATTGAATGGTAACTAATGTTGAAAATTTATGCCTGATCCTATATATAAACGATAATTATATACTACTCAAATTAAATGGTAACTAATGTTGATAACTTATGCTTGATCCAATATATAAATGATAACTATATATATATAGAGAGAGAGAGAGAGACTAACTCTATTTAGTTGTAATTATTTTTTTGGGTGAATAAAGAGGTCAAATGATTTAAATGTAATGGATTGTACAACAAGAAGCAGTCATCTTCTTTTAAATCGATGACAATAAAATTCAACGCTACACTTTATGATATCTTTGGAGAGAAATAATTACTTAAGTAATCCCTCTAGTTGTAAGTATTTATCATTTGTTAGATAGTTAAAAAAAATCATTTTTAAGAGGAAAAAGCATAGATAAAAATTTTAAAAAAAATTGGAGGGATGTGAATATAAAAGGACTACAAAAAAAAATGAAAACTTAAATTTTTTGAAGCGCCATGGCCATCGCTATGCTGCAGCCCCTCCTTTTGTCATTGACTGTAAGTATCTATAAGAGCAGTAAGGTTAGGAAACCTAATCTTATGAAATTTTGGCACACAGTCAAGATGTGAAATTAGCAAAAGGGTAGTCAAGGAGAGCATTGAATATTCTTGAAGAATTGAAAGTGATATGCATATATTGGTTCATTTGTTGGTACAAATTAGGTTACTGTCTTTTTAATTTCTTCAAGTAGCAGAAAACGACATGAACTGCTGATGAACATCTACTAAAAAGTGGCATACACTTAGACAACATGTTCTACGTATTAGTGCGAGAAGAGAGGAAAACTTTGTCTTTAAATTTTTAATTATTATTGGCATGTCTTAATCTACATTATTTTATGGATTAAATCCATATGTGGCATAATGGGCATCAGATGGCAATCAATACTATGACAAAATTACTAATTGGATTTGTGCTATAAACTTTAATTAAATGGGCTCTACACATTTTTCTTCAAAACAAACTATTTAATTGGGCTTTTAGATTTAGAACTTGTCTAATTTTAAATTTTGTAATCATATTTAAAATATATGTGCCATTTTAGAGCGTACTAAATTTTAATTAATCCGACTCAATTCGGATGAAATTATAAGAAATGTAAAAATTTTTAACAATTAATTTAATACGATTGTATATATCATAATTCGAATTCAAAATGTTGTTTAATCAATAACCACTTATTATGGTGTTGATAAAAATGTTTAATATTTTTGATAAATATGTTTACTATTTTTATCATTGATTGAATAACATATATTAGGAAAGAATTTTCTACATCGTACCACCTTTTTAAATATGTCAAAATGATGGTGAAATAACACTTCAACTACATGTCCCAGCTAGTCTAAACCTTATCTCTAGATTTACTTATTGAGAAAATAAAACAATGTCATGAATGTGTTACATCTCTCTGTGGCATGTATTTTCATGGTATAAAATACTCTCAAATCCAGTCAACAATGTTGTACACCAGATTACCAACTATGAAGGATGATATGTGCATAGTTTTTCTTTCCAGATATCATATTATAACAAATACAATGTGTGCAATTATGGCAAACTTTTATTATTTGGTATCTTATGTTTATTACAATTAAAGTGTTACTATTAACTATAGGATTAATCTACAAATATGTAGTTTCTCAAGGATATCAAATCTGCTAAAATATAATCATACTTGGCATGCAATTCCCATTAAATATACTTAAGTTTACAAATTAAATCAATAAGGATTTAAATAAATCATCTCGAAATATATATGCTAGTTATAAAATAAAATACTCTATGCTTACATTTTCAATAAATAAAATTTGATAATACATAATAAAAATATTACTTGATGCAGCTATAAGACTTCCTTTGATAATTGACATTACTGCTTGATTTTATCTCTTTAATTGGTAATGTATATGTGACACCTGTTAAGGATGCCAAGCATACATTGTATGCATGTGACTAACATATAACATAATTATTTATGTCAAATTTTTAACTCACAATTTTACATATGTAACACATATCACACAGCTTCAAGCAATTCACATCTTTCTTTATATTCTCTAACCTTAATACAAGATGTGAAAGTTTCTAAGCATAAGACGCTCAAGAAAAACTGAGGACGACCTCCTGCTGACCCACCTGACACAATTCTAGTGCAATTGATGCAATTGGTCCTTCAAAACAGGCTACAGTTCTTCTAGTCCTGAAAAATAATGCAGAGGAGTGAGCCTGCAACTCAGCAAATGAATAACATAATATTCTAAGAAAAATAACACTCTCAGTCATGTAATATTATCAAGTATCAATCCATTCCATGTTTAACCATATATTTATTTAATTATACATTTATAATATGTATATAGTCATAGTAACATAATATTCTCTTTTGGATGACAACGAACTTGTGAATTTTATATAAAGTTCTTTTCAATAATTTATGGATCCCTTTTCGCACACAGCCCACCATAATCTTGTATAAAATTTTTCTTTAGCCTT
>CATIWM010081067.1:0-13874 GCA_949671775.1 Mallotus repandus
TATATATATATATATATATATATGCAAGTAGGGTTGAGATAGAGAAAGTTCAGTAAAAGGCCTATCCAAATCCAACCAATTCCAAATCTTCCAAAGGCAACATTTGGCAACGTTCTAATAGAGAAATGACAAAAGCTCAGCCGTTGTGTGTATATACATATAGCTCCACTTGCCCCATGCAAGGGCTCCACTGGGAATGTTGCTTTTGTGTTTTAATATTGATCTTTGACATAGCTTTCCTTCTAAAACTTTTGAAACTTTATACAACTGACACGCTTAGTGTATAATATAAGTGGCCCCCCTAACCTCTTGCTAGCAATTAAAAAAGAGCTTCGCCATTAATTAGCTTTTATCTTTATGTTCTTAATTTCTTTTTTTGGGTAGTTGAAGAAATACACTATATGAGTATATGTATATATAGGAGTTCACCCTATAATTATGTATTCATCTTTCAAGTTTCAAGTAGGACCTTGAGGAATGAGAATCCAAAGCCTAATGAGTGGTGTGGGGTGTGTCCATTATGTGTTTTAGAACATAGGATAACTTCTTTTATTTTTAATAAAAAATTTATATGACTTAAATATCAATAAATTGTAAGCCATCTTTCGCTTTTAAATTAGATAAAAATAAATTTTACAAATTAATAATAGTATATATCAAATTTTTTTACTTTAAAATGCTCTTAAAAAGAAGTGACTCCTTAACTACGCTAACTAACTAATTTTTGCCAATGCTACACATTACATTTGACAAATTAAAATAATAAAGAACACATTTAAATCACTATACATATAAAGCAATAACTATATTTCAATTATTAATTTATTGTTTTAAGTATAAAATATTAAAACTAAGCATGCATCATGGTTTCTTACTTTGAATTGAATATTATAATTTTGGGTTAATATTGTTACATTCTAACCTTTTATCTCGTATTCTAAAATTCAAGTCAGACAGCTAAGAGATTGCAAAATTGTTCTTCACCCATTGTTAAGCCGTGTTACAAGGAATTTATTTCCATATAGAAAAAATGAATTTCTCTTTTTATTAATTATTACTTATACACCGAATGTAATATTTTTTTATAATTAAATTTATAATATATAATTTAAAGATTTTAAATTTAAATAATAAAAAATAAAATATATTTTTATTATAAATTTAATTTTCATGCATAATATATTTGAAAATAGAAAAAAATATCTAAAAAATAATATATATTGATTTTCTTGGAAATTATAATGGGTTTGCATATTTTGTGTTCATGTTTGTAATACAGCCAAATTTCACTCCCTGGATGTGTCGACAGCCCAATTGCAGCAGACTGGCAGTGCACAGTGCATGTGTTGGCTCATTTTTTCAGTTGGGCCATAAGAAGTCATTGGTTGGACCTATGCCATCAAAACCCAAATAGTGAAAACCAAATAATCAATCAACAATGAAAAAAAGCCATGGCTCCACTCATGTGGGTAGGGTAGTGAGGTGCTTAGCGTAGCCTCATCCATTGAGAGATCTCTAAATTGAAATTTACCAAAATTTCACAATTAATATTAGAGTCTAACCGAGTTAAGTCACCTGTGAACTACTCGAAATTAATTTAAAAAAAATTAAAATCAATTTGATTATTGTTGAATTAAGTTCGAGTTTGAGTTATAAGAGCATACTGTCTATTCAAATTTGAGCTTCTAAATATGCAACTTGATAGACTCATAAACTTAATTGAGTCTAATTGAATTTGTATATATTTATTATTTAATTTTTTATTTTAATATAATTATAAATATATTTTATCAAACTAAGTTAAGTTAAGTTTGAATTCAAATTCGAACCGAGATCAACTCAAATTTAAGAGTCGAGTCGAATTTAAATTTAACAGTGTACCGACTACATTTGATTACACCTAAATTAGTGTGCTGTTTTTAACTATTTTAAAATAAAAATTTAATGATTTCAACTTTACATATTGGAAAAGAAAAACTCGAACCGCTCTCCAATAAATTTTGTACGAGTTTAATCGAAATATTATAAAAATAATAATCATATTCAATATTTTAAATCTAAAAAAAATAAATATATATATATATATATAAATTCTAAATATTTTAAATAAAATGATAAAAATTTAGGAATTTACGGAATAGAAAATGATTTGACCCACTTCTGTTTTACATGTCCTTCCGTCTCTTTCATTGACTCTACAGGTGTTCCAAGAAGGAAAGGGAAGAGCTTAACTCCTGCAGTACAGCCATAGCCATGGGTATGGCAGCTCTCGAGGAAAAAGACAAAAGCAGATGTTGCAAAGAGAGTGTCAACAGGTTTAACATTGGTGACCAAGTTGAGGTTAGCAGCGATGATGAGGGTTTCAGGGGCGCATGGTACGTTGCCACAATCCTGAAAACACTTGCTTCTCCAAGAACCAGACTCCCCAAAGGAAAAGCCCAGGCCTTGGTTCAGTACCATAGTCTGCTTTCAGATTCAGACCCCGACAAGCCATTGACGGAGTACATCGACCTTTCTTTCATTAGGCCTCTGCCTCCGCCTCCTGACGTTGATCAATCCTTTGAACCACTTGATGTTGTTGACGCCTTCCACCGTGATGGCTGGTGGAAAGCAGTTGTCACTAAAGTTGATGTTTTTGACGATAATGAGGGCAACTCCAAGAAGTACACTGTCATCTTTGAAGACCCACCTGAACAGTTTCAGTTTTCCTCAACAGATTTGAGGGTTCATTGGGAGTGGACAAATGGGAGTTGGATCCGACCGGAAAAACAAACGGTACATTTTTATTTTATCAGGGTTTTGCTTTTGCTTGTTTTATTTGCTAGACGCTGTTCTAATTTAAAGGTTCAATTTTTTTTTGTTTGCCTGTTCATCCGTCACTCTTTACTCTGTTTCTCAATTTTCATCCAAATGCTTTAATCTTACATATACTCAGTTTCATCATAATAATTTAATTGGCATTATCTAGCTGTAGTATACCTTGAAGCAAATCAATATCTGTGTTGGGTAACTTTCGGTAAGCCAGAGCTAAAAAGGCTTGCATGCCTTGTGCTTAGCTCAATATGTTGATCAAGATCACTTTCTGTTAGATTTTCCTTCAATAACGAGTGGTGGTATATGTTGTTTCTGAAGCATTATTCAAATTTTGATAACATGGAATTTTCTTTATTGGTTTACTGATCCTTCAAAGAGAATGGAAGGATTAAGGTACTGCAAAGGAATGGCTGTAGAAGTGAAACTTGACAAAGAAAATTTAGGAGATGCTTGGTTCCCAGCAACTGTTCTTGAGGAAATTGGATTCAATTCTTTCTTGGTAGAGTGTGGCAACTCAAGAAATGATGGTGAGAGCAGCCATAGCAAAGAAACTGTTGATTGCTTCCATGTTCGCCCTCCCCCTCCAAAGTTGGATGTTACAGATTTTAATATCTTGGAAGCAGTAGATGTTTTCCTTGAATCAAGTTGGAAGAATGCCTTTATTACCAAAACTCTGACAGATGGAAGGTACAATATCACTCTAAATCATACAAAGAAGGAGATGCAGATCAGTCAGTCTGAAATAAGGCCTCACCTCCATCTGATTAATGGCGTATGGACTAATATTTCCAGGGTATTGTATCTTCATTTTATTTTCTAGGACACATGCTGCAAGTTGATATTGACTGTTGTTTATTTTGTTGTTTTTTTTAGAGATTTGGTAATTGCAGGCCTAGTTTATGTTCCTATGGCAGATGTCTTTTGTTCTGTCATTTGCATTGAGCGTGCATAGGGGGGGGCAGCTTAATGTATTTACTCTGTATTGCTGTTGTGCTTGTGGCACATGTTAATCTGAACTCCAAAAATAAGTTAACCTGACTAAATGACTAGAAAAGTGTATGAATGTGTGCTTATAGAGGGATGAGGGTTATATGGTTTTGGAACCTCCATATAATATTGTGTTTTGAATATTCCTCCGGGTGACAAGGAAGTGTAAACAGATTTTGACAACAGCATGGTGTGTAAGCTTTGTTCAGTTCCTAGATTTATTTATTTTAAGTTGCTCAAGCAGAATCAACTTTAGACAACTATATTACTTGTTGTAGCTTAGTTGCTAAGCTTTGTTTCAGAAATTATATATTGGTGTACAATATGAAGAACAATCAGGACATGCTGACAGCAACACAAAAGACCCAGAGGCTGCTATAAGTGTTGAGAGTTCAAGCATATCAACAAATAGCACTAGAAGGAAATCTTCTCGCAAAAGATTAAGGAAAGCAAAGGATCACATGGAAAAGAATTTGCCTTGCAAAATGTCAAGCAAGAATCTATTGGAGCAGTCAACCCCTTGTAGTGCAAAATCAACAAGCAAGAGAGTAAAGACAGCACCCAAAAGTGAGGATACACTTATGCGTTTTTCCAAGAAGTTGAAAAAGGAAAACTCTGGTGAACCCTTATCTCCCCAGTCATGTCATGCAAAGTTGAAGCCAATCAAGACAACAAACCAGGAAACACAAATTGCAGGAAGTGCACTAACTAAATGTTCAACCAGCGATTTGGTCAGTAATTTGCCCACAACTGGATCTGACAGTCCCTCCAGAGGAAGAAATATTGTAAGCCCAGCTTATACTTTCTGCAAAACAGAGGGCACTGCTCTGATCAATATGTGATCTCTTTATTAACAAATAATTTTTTTGCTACTCACTGTTCTTTTCCTCCATCTTTATTTGTTCCATGAGTGTATCTTAAGATCCTCTTCTTTCTAATGCAGTATTTTAGTCAACAAGATGCTGGAATGGAGAACAAAGTAACGAGGTCTTTGGGCAAAAGGGGAAAACAACTGAATTCTCAAGTTACAAGCCAGTTGGTTGCAGCATCAGGTAGACATTTTCTCTTATTTAGCTGCTACATATTTGGTTTTCATTTTCACTAATGAACAAATGTAAATGATTTGCAGGCAGAGATGACAAGACAAAAGGAGACTCAGCTGAAATCCTTGTTGAGGATGTAGAAAAAGATGCTGACTCTTCTGTATATGCAGAAAACTCTTACAAGCATTCTGATGAGGTATATTTGAAGTCAGTTTGTATATCATGACACTTGCATGATCCAGAAACACAGAAGAGCCTGAAAAACAATATAATCAAAACACTCCAATTGAATAAGAAAACTCGCATTAATTAAAGGAATGCAGCTTCAGGTTATAGAAGTGATTTACAAGTGAGGATGTTTTACCACTGTACTGTAGAATTTGAGAATAGCATGCTGCTTGTTCCATTCTGGGTATAACATTTTGAGTTTGAGTATAATGTGGCTAACTCAGTTACATGTGCATTTGATCAATTTTTCCTGTCCACTAGATTCTGAGCTTAATTGTGCGAGCTGTGATTTTTGTGTTTTAACTATGCAGGTGATGAATCTGCAGATAGAAATTGGAGATATTGGCCAACAAAAAGAAGGTGCAGAATACCACCTCAGTAATGGCTGAATAATTTGTATGGAAGAACTAATTTAATTTGTTCCATGTAGGTGCCCAGCACAACAGAGCTGGAGATGGTGCTAGTGAAATGAGCTTCAAAGATTGTGCAACTAAAGAAGCTGATTTGTCTACGGTAATTTGCAGGGAGCATGGAGGTATGGATTGAAAACTTGAAGATCTATTTTTGCTTTAGGAACTTAAACAAATCAGTGCATAACAATAAAGCACCTGAAAATAAATAGTGAGGTAAATTACTAAGAAATAAGTTGGTGTACATTTAGGCATCTTGAGTTTTTTGTTTAATGCTAGCCTGTGGTACCAGGAATTCACAGGATCATTTGTTTTGATGGATTTTTTTTTTTCACGACACATTCTGATCATACCAACATATAAGTACACGGACATATTTTCATAGATATTTTCTTTCTAATTAATCAGAAACTGTAAAAAAGGGAAAAAATTTTTTGGTGCCAATTTAAGCTATTCTAAGGATCTGCTGCCACTTCTCCAGAATCTGATGGAATATATCATGCAAGATTTACCTATATTAGTATAAAAGTTCGTGCGATATGGTCTTTTGTTAACTACTGTTCACAGATAATAGATCTGAAACCACGTTCCAAGAAAATTAATAAAGTTTGTCATTGCTGAAAAGCATCGCCATATATGCATAAATGTACAATTGAAACAATTTCTCTGATGAAATTACTAATAATATTCTTAAGATTTTACTTTATAATTTGATCAATGTTGTCTTGATACCAACTCTTCACTTTTATAATTCCATGATGTCTTGATTGGAACATCAGATACAGTTCCCTTGGAAAATCACATGGCAAAAGATGTTAACGCGGCTGCTGGTGGAGAATCCTGTCATGGTCAAGCTCTATCAACATGTTTTCCAGGTACTGAAGTATAAGATTTGTTGCATTATCTATTTTGTTGACTATCCAGTTGAGTATGGTTGAAGAAAAGTTGAAAATTTCATACAATATTTAGTGATAAGTGTTGCAGGAGCCACTGAGCTTATGGAGAGTCAAGAGATACCTTTTATCAAGAGCTCATCTATTTGGGAAAATATTGACTCTCTTGAAGTCTTCAAAGTCCTGCCTCAAAAACCACATTTCCGTCCTTTGATTGAATGTAAAGAGGGAAGCCGTGAAGGATTTGCCATGGCTCACATGTTGACCTTCGCTACTTTGATAGAGAAGACATCCAAGTTGCAAATTGACGATTCTAGAAAAGTTTTCGATAGCTATTTGGAAGCTCTTGCAGATCTAGAAACGTTTGGATTTGATGTTAGGGCAGTAGTGGACCGACTTAACGAGTTGCTGTCAATCAAAAACAAGCGAGAGCAGCTTGAGGACAAGTCAAAAAATGTTCACATCCAGATGACAGATTGTGATAATGAAAAAACAAAATTGGAAGAAGATATTGATAAAACTGACAAGATGATAAGCGAGTTAGAAGAGCAACGGGCAATGAAAGTAACAGTGAAGGCGGTGAAAGAATCAGAGATTATTGCTCTACAGGCGGACGCTAATGTTATCAATGAACACATTGTGAATACCAATCATGAATTTCAGAGCTTAGCTGCTGCACCTTGGTAAATGACACTATTTTCTAGTTGACCCTATGAGGGAGTTTGACCATCATAATGCATAAGATAAATATGCTCCTAATCCTAGGAATTCATATTAAGAAGTTGGTACTTTATGTCGGCTTTGCGTATGTAGTTCTGCAAAATCAAAATGTAATTAATGGTTTTGGTTGCCGTGTTAATGAATCATCAGGACCGTACTAATTCAGCAAATGTTTCTTTGTGAAATGGCCATTTTTCGACCGTTGTGTTACTAGCTCCGTGGTTTTTTTGCCACTTGCGATTTATAAGTTTTAGTGAATGAATTGCACGATAATATGAAGGTATTGAACCAAATAAACTACAGAATTTTCATGTGCACTCCACCTTATAATCAATTAAATCAATTCTTGCACGTATTAAGCAAATCAATTGTAAATATCGGCAGTAAATGGACAATTCATGAATCAGGACGGGTACAAGCAGACGTCAATAGCTATGGCTTTAAATTCAGTAAAAGTTCCATTAATAAATATTGAATCTTTGACTGACTTCTTTGCAAGATGCAATATCGACTGCCAGTTAAAAATCACATCTACAGGAAAACACCTGCTTCGGTTTTGTATCATGTTACTGGTGTGGACTAGAAAACTAGAGGCTATATATCGCTGAAAGAATAAGATATAGATTGATAATTCAAAAAAAAAAAAAAGATATATATTGATATGTTCAAACAACAGAAGAAAGATTTATAGAAAATATAGACATCTCAGGGCCAGGGCCCTTATTGAGCAGCAGATATCCGTGCTGAATTAGTGGAAGGATCTTGTTCAATTTCTTTGCGACATGCTTCCCATAGCCGATGCTCTATCCCCAGCTTCCTCAGCTCCATCAAGCCCTGCTCAACTGAACACCAAACATGCAATTACGATATAAAAATATGCCAAGTTAAAAAAATATGCGTTCATTTTAAGACGCTGAAATCCAAAGGAAATGCCAATTTGGCATTTACAAGAATTGTTATAAAGTAATGATGAACCAACTCCAGTTTGTTTCTCTGGGGATTTTAGAAAACTTTGCAGCAGGAAATTATGAAGTTACCATCAACAGCATCATGTGAACTCGGTGAGTGCCCACGACAGTTGATCCAAAACTGAAGTCGTTCTTTGGCAATGTCCTCGTCTATACCATTGGCTTTGGCTCTGCTCCAAAAATAAGTAAGCCAAGCCTGTGCGAGTGAAATGCATTGGATTAATTAGTTTCAGCATAATTAAAGCATCTGTCAATTGCAACAATGCAGGCTATTCAGGCACCATTCCTTAACTGGTGCAGGCTATTCACTAGAAGTATGTTGGAGGCAGAATAAGTAAATGATGAATTAAGACAATGATTGCAATGCATTACAATTAGATGGCCAAAAAGGCAGAGACACAAAATCTAAAGGTCACTGGTTAAGATTAACTGCCAGATACATATAACGCTCTACATGACGGTACACATATTCAGGGTGACATCACAAGCTTCAATCACGAAGTCCAAAACCAAAAATATATCCAGAAGGTTCAACCATCACTAAGCAAATTTTATATAGCCACTAGAAAATAAGGAAAGAATACGGGTAATTTAGAAGAAATGCCACTACCTCTTTGAAAAGAACATCTTCTGACTCCTCAGGACTCAGTTCTGCAAGAGAAAATGTGGACTGGGATTGTGATTTAGATCATGATGGCAAGAACAATTGCTATCAAGTTCAATTGATACAAGTGATTGTAGGTTATAGTAATCTTCAGTGCATAAAAAGGCAGAATCGAATAACCCAAATATGACTTACCGACAGCCTCCATATATTTTGGATCACCCGGTGATTTGAGATCTGAAAACAACAAAAAATAAAATAAGCATTCCGTACATACCACCAAAGTAGACAAATATGTAAAATATGGCATAAATAACAATTAATAACATAAGCTAAATTAATTAAATCAAAGTGAGAAAATGGTAGAGAGGGGAAAAAAGAAAGGAAGTCCCATTACAAGAGTAAAAAGGATCAACTGACTAGAGTTGCCATCAGCACAGCATCAAGCCAAGTGTGTTACAAGATCATAAATCACTCACCTGATATGGATACTCGAGCAGAATTGGCACGCCTTTGTTGAGCTAATGCAAGTACAATAGCATCCTCAACCTTGAAAGTTCCAGACAGTACACAATATTATGGATATGTGAGAGTCTTCAGAAAAGCAAACTATAAAGTAATTGCCAATAAAGAACAAAGTGGGAAAAAAAGTGGCATTTGTTTCCTGTCCACTAAAGCATTCCTGCAAATGAGGATGAAACACAACAGAGGAAGGAAAATATATATATTCTGAAAAAAACACTCATTGTACATTATCAATAAACTATGTGTATAGCTACAGTCAAATATGTAGAATACAAGCAATGAAATAGAAAGAAACCTTCAAGGAAACAAGCTCCTTTAAGCCCATTTCAACTGAAAGCATACTCTCGATGTTTCCTTCTCCAGTTAAATCACTCAGGTCCTGCGTAAGTTTACTTCTCTTATCATTGTCGTCATCACCTACTCAAAATATTAGGAGTAAGAACCTGAACAAAAACTATCAATAATTTGAGACAAAGAATCCATTATACTATCTAATCAATTGAAAACATGTATCTATTAATGCTGCCAGTGATAGGGAAAAACATGATGATAGCGGACCTATTAGTGGGACCAACCTTTTTCCCAACATTCCTCCTTAGCTTTTTGTCCAGCAGAAACAACAATCTCAAAGGGAAGTGGTGCGAAGGATGACCAGTATTCATGCTTTGACACAGCAACATCAGTACAGATACCTAAACATGGAGAAGATATCATGATACAGCCAGACATGCTTGTATAATTGCTATTGCCAGCTCAGTAGAATAAGTCCAGAGAGAATATGCAATAATGGCAATTACATATCAACTTGGAACACCTTGAGAATAAATCTAATAATAGACAACAATAAGTCATCCTGCACCCTTGTTCCATATGAGAGATAAAAGTACTGTAATTACAAGTTCTGACATGATTCAACATCAATGGGATTATGTAATTTCAGCCATAGCAAAAAGTTAACACGAAGAAAATGTGAAGAACAAGCTTTGTTATCTTTATGCATAATTCATGGAAACAAATAGAAGGAACAAAAATTTGAATACAAAGAAAATTCCAATAAAAAATCAAAAACATATCTTGACTAACAGGTTACCATATCGAGCAGCTAAGCCCCAGTAGCGAGCAAGCCAACACCTCTTAAGAACGACTTCTTCCTGAAATGCAATTGTATAGATGGAATAAACAACCCATTTCCAAATGACTACTATGCTATTATTCTTTAAGTACAAACCATTTCTTTCTGAGTCAATATCATTCTTTGTGTCATTGACTGAAGGGCTCTTAGTTCAGATTCAGCTACATGGAGTTGTCGCAAAGCTGTTGAGGCCTCCTCTTTTGCATTCTGATTTTAAGGAAGAGATTCACATGCATTAGAACTAATACCAGCAGTGGCACATAAACCTTTGACTAAATGGCCTAAAGTAGTGGTGGATGGAAATATGGCACATGGAATAGAGCAGATGGGGGCACTCTTACCTCCACCTCAGAGCGAATAGATGCAATTTCCTTATCCACCACATTCTTTTGTTTTGCATCCTTAAGAGCAGCCTGGAGAAATGGGGGAAGAAGGGGGAGAGAGAGAAGAACATAAAAATCCTCCTGAATAAGTCAAATCAAAAGATTAAAAGCAAAAGGCAGACAAGCCCAACAGTACATGAATACGTCTTTTCTAGCTTAATGAAAACTCCAAATTGACAATGCAATCCCCCGGTAGTTCCAAGAATATATTTGAAAATGAACTGTAGTTCAAGAATCCCCATTACCTCTCTCTGACGCAGTGCAGCTTCCTTCCTGCAGATGGTAGCACAAGCCGTCATAACAAAAACATTAAGGAAAATTGAGAACCACCCAATTTCCTAGAACAAATACTTACCTGCTCAACAATTTAGCTTCCAAAGATACTCCTTCACCAAGAGCAGCAACCTAAAGATCCAGAGCAAGCAGTACAAGTCATGTGTCAGTAAAATCATGGATCGAGGATGGGAAGGAGATCATGACAGGTCTTCTAATAATTACACTTACAATAAACTAACACAGGAAAAATCCATAGGCCAGAGAAAAAACATGAAAGGCTCCTACTTTCTTTGTAGTTCTACAATACTGATTGAAATGCAAACAGAAAAACAGCCATCATGCTAATATTTAAAATTTGCCTGACAATATGGGAAACAAAAACAATGACCTGTTTCTCAAGCTCTCTAACCCTGGTCTCAGCTTCCTTACATCTATCTTCCTCGAGCCTAAGCTGCAAAGTGAATTCGAGTTTCAATTATAATAAAAGAAGTAAATTTCAAATACAATATGCACGGAAAAAAAAGAATAAAATTAGCGCACCTTCTCAAGCACACTCTCATTCTCTTCTTGTAGCATATCGAGCTAAAAACATCAAACCAAACCCTCATTAATTTAAAACCAAAAGATCTCTTTTCACAACACTTAATAAAAAAAGTACAACAATTAAGATTAGCATATACTTCATCACGAAGTGCAGAAGCCTCACGCTGATCTCCATTATCTTTGGAGTTTGGAAGTCCAACATCAGACAAGAATCTGCAATTAATCACACAATTTCACATCTTTCAGGTAATTCAATCACTAATCAAAACAAAAATCTTCAAAACGGTGAACTCTATCTATTCACATTGTTAAAAAAAAAAGTATTCTTCTACAGCATACAGAATACCTTTTACCGTCTTTCAGCCCATTTCTTGGAGGCTCTAGTGCCGGTAAAGAAACTGCAGTCTTCAGCGACCCTTTACCAGGCGGGACCGGTGGCGGTGCTGTTCTAAGAGCCATTGATGGCCTTCCAGCTGATGTTGATCTGACAGACGGAGTTTCCTCTGCTAAATTCCTCGCCAACTGAAATGAAAAACAAGAAACTTCAAATCGAAATTTAAAATTAAATTAAAAGCATTGTAAAGAGCAAAAAGCTAGATAAAACCATACAGAAGGCGAAGGAGATCTATTATTAATTCTAGTAGTAGAAACAGAAGATGGAATCGGAGCAGGAGCAGCCGCAGCAGCAGGAGGTTTACTATTAGTATTCCGTGAAAGAGAAAAAGGTGGAGGTGCACTATATCGAAACCCTAGATCATCAGCATCATCCTCATCTTGATCATCAGCCGTTTGAGAAGCCATAACCTGAGCTAGGCGCTGAGCTGCTGCTTTAGCAGCGACATTCTGATTGCGCTTGATGGAGGAAAGTCCGGAGACGGAAGATGAGCGCGTGTGGTGTTGACGGCCAGGCGACATTGCTGCTGCTGCTGCTGGAGATAAGGCACCGGTGCCGGATTCACTGCTCCATTGGCGCGCGTATCTGGGGCTATCGGTTGCATTCCGGTCCATAAAGTAAAGTTAGCGAAGTGTTGGAAAATGTAGAAGCGCTAGATCTTCTTCGAGTAGAGTGACAGCAGAGAGAGATGAAGCAATGGAGAGACAGTCGCCAATTTGTCGGTCTCAAAGACAGAGAGTGTGAAGAAACAGCGGTTCTGACTGTGTGCGCGACTCTGTAGTCTCTGTGTTATCTACTTAACGAAACGGGACGGAGGCATTTGCATTTACTCACGTCCATTCACAAATTACAAAATCCCCTTTTTTTTTAATTTTTTATTTCTTTAAACACGAATTTAAAAAAAAAAAAAAAACTTTGGATCGGTATTGTATGAGAGAGAATCCAAGTACTTCCTTTTTCATATATTTCAAATTATTTTTATTAATAACTTTTTAAAAATATATTTTTTATTTAAATATTATTTTTAGTAAAAAAGTACAAATTATCTATATTAATTAAAGAATATATTACAAATTTATTTTGAACCATATGTTTTATTTTATATGAAAATTTAATTTAATATCTATTTAAGACATACAAAAAAAAATAGCCAATGAAGTTTAGGTAAAATGATCTGTGTCTCAGATTTTTATAAGGATAAATCCTTGATATAGATAGATATATAGTCGTTCAAAAAAAAAAAGATAGATATATAGTGTATAACTAATTCCTCTTATAGTGTATGATTAAGCCGTTTTCGGGATCATCAAGCTCAAAAAAATACTTTTAAGGTAGATAGTATATAAGTCGAGGCCATCAAATTAAAAAAAAAAAAGAATAAAAAAATTATATAAAGTGGTGGAAAAAAAATTTTTACTCAAACATGCCACAATCTTGGTGAAACCAATATTAATTCAAAAAAAATTATTAAATGTTGGCTAATTATTTTTGTTTTGTTGGAGATGGAAATTTTTATGTAGGTCTAATTTATATTTTAATTTTATGTGTAAAATTAAAATATATATTTAATTTTTATTAATAAAATATAAAATATTTAATATATATGGCAAACATCGATTTGGTACAAATTCATTGGAATTTCTATTTGGATCAACTGATTTTGTAGCATATTTCAGCTGCACCTTCCTTGCTGTGTCCAGACAAAAACTTATTATGTACCTGATGGAACAGTTGTAAGTTTTGGACGACAGAGATCATGGAATCCACAAAACATCACCCACAAACAAGACCAGATTGAATGATCAATATATGTATGCTTGCTTGAAACACAATTATCATTAATCATCAGTATTCAAAAACAATCATGATTTAGTCAAACAAATTATATATTATATGTATGTTCCAAACATTATGCGATAATTAACCAAACTTAGCCGTGAAACTTGCCAATGCA
>CATIWM010081073.1:0-19200 GCA_949671775.1 Mallotus repandus
GATGTGTTTAATGTGAAGCATCTCATTCCTTTCACTGGTGATTCTTCGGATGATGATGTTGTGCCAAATTCGCGGTCGAATTTTCTGTCACCAGGGGAGAATGATGTGGTCCAAGAGCAAGCTTTGGAGTTCTTAGACAAATTGGACAAAGTTCGGCAATGGCAGTTTCGTAATTAAAGTGAAGTTCTGAGTGTCGGATTTTAGTGATTTCAGTGGCTAATTTTGGTGGAATTGGGCCACTGATTCAAAAACATGAGCTTTACTCGTGATGCCCTATGGATTTTGGCCAAATTCGCATGTTTGGGGGTTCGAATTGCTGTTTTTCTATTTTAGTAATTTTACCTATTTTTACTAGGAGTTTATTTAGGGTTTACTTTTGGTATTTAAGCTTATTTTTCACCTTGTTTTGGACGGCTTTGTTTTCTAATAATATTATAGACTTGTTTTTCCCAAATTTCCTAGAATTCGATAGAATCAATAGGAGTTTGAAGGTTGCGAATCGGTATTCATTAGAATCAAGGATTTTCACAAATTATCTACCTTCCGCTACATCAGTGCCATACCCCTAAAGATGATGAACCTAAGGTAGATTTTAAAACATTACCTTTTCCTCAAAGGTTCATAAGATGCAGCTTGGATAAGCAATTTGGCAAATTCCTTAATTGTCTAAGGGAACTCACCTTTAGGATCTAAGGCAATTTGGCAAATTCCTTAATTCCTTAATTTATGGATGCAATTAGAGACATGCCAGCTTGGGGTAAATTTTTAAAAGATATCATTAGCCATAAGAGCAAGCTTGAAGATTATGGGTTAGTTTCTCTCGTTGAAGAATCTAAGGCTATGGTAATGTTTTAAAATCTACCTTAGGTTCATCATCTTTAGGGAGTATGGCACCTTTCTTTACACCCATCCGTACACCTTCAACATCATCCTTACCACTAGCATCACCATTTTTATTTTCTTTATTGGCTTCCATTTCTACAACATCATCATCCTCAACCACTCTCTTATTTTTACTAGTAACTTTTTCAACTTCCTTACCACTCCTTAAAGTGATTACTTGGCAAGTCTCTTTTAATGCAAACTTCGGTTGGCTAAGAAGCTATCCTATGGGTTCAGAGTTAGAGGAAGAGCCTTGTTGAGAAATTTGAGTTTCAAGGATACGGTCATAAGCTGCAGGTCAAATTGTATTACCCTAGTCTCTAAGACTTATTATAGAGCAAGTAGGATGTCGAACACTCGGGAATTTGAAATAAACTTTATATTAACCGAATAGATACTAAGATGGATAGGTAAAGTAATAGCATAGTAATAATAATTTACTGAAACTAATAAATAAATCTAAATCATTAATTAGCCACTAAAAATGCTAAAGGAAACTATAGAAAAACAAAATCATGCATGAGAGAATTACAATTCAGAATCAATTAAAAACTTTAGATTTTTATTATCATACAACATATTAATTGGAAATTAGTTTATAAACTCCAAAAGCAATTTTCATTGTCTATTAGAGGCATTTCTTCTTAGAGTCCACAAATACTCTCGTGTTGTTGCAAAGATAAAAGAAAACTGAAAAGATATTACACTAAGTTTTATTCCCTTAAAATGAATTCTTTGTCTCCAAGTGATATCCAATTCTTAAGTAATTTCAATTAAATTCCACCAAATTACCCCAACTTTCGTTGTGAATACTTTGATTAACACGTTACATATGATGATCAAACACACATAAAACAATTTGCACTAATTGAAATTAAACCATAAATAATATAAGATAAAAATGTAGTTCTTAAGATTGATTCATCATTGTAGTTCTCATACAAAGATTTAACCAAGATACCTTATTAAAAAGTAATAAGAGAGAATCAAATACAACATAGAAAAAGAAAAGCAAAGATTGGGTGAACAAAACTCTCTTCTATGTCTTCTAAGGCTTGCTTGATGTAGAATAATCTTCTCTTCCTTCTTGACTATGTCTTCTTCAAAGTTGTCAAAACTTGAACTTTTACAATGAATTCTAAACTAAGATAAAGGAAACTAATAATTGTTCATATCCCTAAAACAAAGCCAAACATATGTATTTATAGGTTTCTTAGGGCTGCAATTCATGTCCCTTTCGAAAGGATGCGAAAATGAAAGGATGCATTGAAGAGGCATGTTGGTGCCTACTCATCACTGGAAGCTTCTGTTACGAGTCGTCACAATGGTGACGACTCGGCAACGAATCCTTCTATCACAAGTTGTTCCAATGGTGACGACTCATGACTCTTCACTAAGGCTCCAACTTGACTTTACATGCTCCATACTTCATTCTAAACAATTCCAAGTCCTTACTATGCACAATTTGAACCTAAGAGCATATATAAAACACACAAAATCAACATAAGAATAAAAGAAATAAAAACAACACTTGTATCATCAAATAAACATCACAAATATAACAAAATTAAAATAAATCAAATCTTAACTACACTAAAGAATTATGCATATTTACATTATATCAAGCTCCTTATCGCCTTATCTTTACACTGTGTTATCATGCTTTTTGCACTTTCTGCAGCTCCGTTAAGTATAACGATGCAGTTGTTCCTTTGATTATTAATTAGCTAAATTATAATAACGTGTAATGTACATATTGGTTAGTAGTAAAGATGAGTTGTATAGTTAATTAGAAATAAACAGCCTATATGCAATGTTGTTACAGATTCAATGAGCATGCGATTCTCTTTTCTCATTTTTACAAAGTTTATTAGTTTAACATTTTAAAACTACTTGTAATTGAATTTTTTTTTTGCGTTAATAAAATTTAATATAATATCGATTATCTTTTTTATAAGTACTCTTTAACTTTTAATTTATCTTGATTGTAAAATTTGCGCCAATTATAATATATCTTTTCTTTTTTTTATAAAGAGGTTATTTAAATATCTTATGTACATAATTTTATTTTTTATATTTATCATTATTTTTTAAAAAATCAAATTATATGATTAAAAAAATTATTATAAAAATTCAACAATAATTCATTATATAAAAAGTACGTATTTATAAATTTAATAAATAGAGTTAAAATCAATTAACATGTAATAGAGCTAAAAGTCATTATGGAAATGTTTAGTATTTTTGTGGTTCTCTAATGCATATGGATGTTCGGTGAACCGGAAATTTTTGGAAAAAATTGACGTAAGCTGAACCACAAGTAGTTTTATAATTTTAAATATTAAATAGTAAATTTTGATAAAAAAATAAAAAAAAGTATACTTTAAAAATAGTAGTTAATGAAAAAATAAATATTATAAATAAAAAATAATTATATAGCATAAATTTCAAAAAAACAAAAAAAGAAATTTAGAAATAAATGGGTGGGGCGTAAAAATTTCCATCCTTTTAAAAATATGTAATTAGAATTATTTTGTTAAATATTAACTCGAATTTCTATAAAAGGAAAAGGTGCATCTGAACCCTTACTATTTAGGTCGTGGTTCAACTAGATCCTTAAAATTCGTTTTGGTCTAAAGGGACTCCTAACATTGCAATAGTTAGCCCAGACACATACAAAATGACCTAAATGAGTCTTTCCGTCAATTTTCTCTTCCACACCGTCACTGCAACTCCCTATCGCGACACCTGCAGCTCCGACAACTTCAAACCCAGCGACGCCATCTGCTGCTCCTATATCTATTCCACCGACACCCGCAGCTCCGATTTACCTCGTTGATTGAGATCCATGCTAATTACAATGCAATTTTAAATTTGGTTTCAGTTAGCATATGGAATGAAGGTGTTATGCAACTATCATCAATATGTTGGTATAAGCTTCTATTGAAGGTTTATTGACATCTCATGCCAATGGCAGCCGATCATCGGAGAAAACGGCTTAATGGTGTCAGCATTGCTGGTTGCAGTTCTTGGGAGCAATACAAAACCAAAAAGAAAATATTGGAATCTTCAAAAAAATGATTTAAATACAAAGTCTCATATTTCTCTTGAGTGGGATGGCAACACAAAAAAGGGTTGTTGCAAAAAGGGAACAGATAGGATTAAGGCGGAAAGATTGAGGGAAAGTTTTTATCTTTCTCCTCAGCGTCATAGCGTCATAGCATCTTAGCAGATGTCCTTACTATTCCTCAAGAAATTTTTGAGGTGGAGAATTTGACTGAGGTTCTTTCATATGAGGTAATTATTATTGTTCTATTCTTGTATTTAGTAAGCGTCAATCTGTAATTTGAATGATTTTCTCAATTCTGAACTTGCATCATGTGCTTTTATGCCGGGCATGATGCAGGTTTGGAAGACTCATCTATCAGAAAGTGAGAGAACATATCTTATGAAGTTTCTACCCAGAGGATTGGATGCAGAAGAAGTTGTTCAAGCGCTGCTTGCCGAGGACAACTTTCGTTTTGGAAATGCTTTTCTGAAATGGCAAGTATTAAAGCATGATAGCAATATTATTTTATAATATTGACATCATTGTAGAAAATATATAGAGGTTTGGTACATGAAGTCAATAGTTTTTCTTGTGTTCATTGCTAGATTTAAGGTTTTGTATTTAACTTTTATTCTGCCGCCTGTGTGATTTTTGGGCATAGGTGCAGTTCTTTTTCCCCTCTGCTTGACATTATTGTAGTGGACTCTAAGCGAATTTTCTTCAGTAATCAAGTGCTCCTAAACGTTCCAGCCCATGAAGAATGAAGACACGTGAGGAAACATGTTGGGTAAGTCTGCTTGCAGTGATCGGAAATGAACTGTCATAATATGCATATTACAAAATTTTGCAAAAAAGCATAAATCTGTTCTTTGAAGCTCAAGAACAAAACAGAGTCACGCTAGATTCATTGTATAAAAGCTGTTAGGTTTCTGATACAAGAACCAATGGAAATGGAATTGATAATCAAAATTTACAATGGAATTAAAAGAATGACTTGAAGGGGAAAAAAAAGCAAAGAGATGAGACTATTTTACTTGTCAAGGGAAGGTCCAAGGACAGCATTTTCTCGCAATGGTTCGAACGAAAATTGCCCCAAATGATCATAGAAGAGACATTTATTTGCACATGTATTTGCCAGGCAATCATTCACATACATTGTGTAAATAAATATGGTTATGTTAGCAGCAAACATGACCAGAACTAGCCATGGTCGCCATTTCTCAGGGAAAGGTGGGGAGGGAGGAGGTGGCGGCTGTTTGACATAGGCCCCCACCTCAATATCTGGCAATGGTGGACTCTTGCCCGTCTGCATCAATATGCAGCAGAGCAAGCAGAACCTCTCAGGGAGAGGGAGGGAGAGATTAAAGGGGAAGAGAAATTTATGATTTTTGTATGGTGAAGGATGAGTCTTGCTACCTGCAAGGTTTGGTAGTTCTCACAGAAGGATGAGAAGAGAAGAGGCTTGGAAAAGGTAAATATAAAAGCAAAGAAAAACGTTTATTTCACATCGTTATGTTAATTTAGCTGTTAGGTTAATTTCTATGTGTTTGGACTAACTATTGTAACATTGGGAGGCCGTTGGGACCAAAACGATTTCAGTAGCCTAGTTGAACTATGAGCTAATCAGTTAGGGTCTAGATGCACCTTTTTCCTTCCATAAATTTATTTCATCATATAATAAATGATGTCACTTCTATTTTCTTATTTATTAGTTGCAAAATTTTTTATATTATTTACATTAAACATCATATTCACAAAAAGAAAATTCAATCGAGAATTTTAGGAAATACTTTGTTTAAGTTAATTGCAACTTTATAGTTTTAACAATCTCAAGTATTACTATGTTTAAAATTGTTTGTTTTCACTTCTCAAAAAAAAAATTGTTTGTTTTCATGAAAAAAAAATATTGAGTATAAAAAGACATTTAAAAAATATCAAAATAATTAATAATAAATAAAAATATATGGTACCAAAAATATATATACTCGACTGTTGGATGAATAATAAGGTCCTGAGGTGACAGCCTCATTTTTCTTTCCTTTTCTTTCTGATGGAATTTTTCTAGATGCGAAAGAAAATGGAACTCGAGTAATTCAACCAGCAGTAAACTGTAAGTATTCCCTGTGGAACAACAGGGAATCAAACCGCTCAACCGTTCGCATGTGGAAGAATATTGTTTCCTCTAATATGTCAATCGACAATTTACCAATTTCTTAGCAATATAAGCACTGTGTGTGAGCGTCACCAGCCCACCAATAATCATAAAAAATAAGGGAAAAAAGAGAGAGAGAGAGAGAGAGAGAGAAACAGCTACACGGAAAAATCCAATGATGGAGTTCAAATTTTTACTTCCTGTATTATAGGAACTTTTGGCTTCTGTGTATTATTGATATATATTACCATAATAATTCATATTATATATTTTATTTTTATATAAAATTATTTGTCAATAAAATAAAAGAAAAAAAATATTAGTTCTATTCTTAACTTTGAACTAATTATCAATTAAATTTAAAAAATATATATATTCTTACACCGAATATTTTTAGCGGAGCTCTGATAACCCCTCTTCCCTTCTTTTTTTTTCCTCAAAAATTCTAGCCCTCCTGTTAACGTTAAAAAAAAAAATACTAACGTCCGTTGAATGCAGATGATGTGGCAATAGACGGGTCCCAGTCAAATATTATAACTTTCAAAAGATCATTCTAGCTGATGCATGCAGATTTGTGCTTGAGCTGATGCTTCTCCTCTTCTTGCCGTCAGGCTCGCCAAATGCACCTCGCCATGTGTGCTTCGAATCATCGAACCAGTGTGGCAATTTCCATTGCTTGGCTATTGAGAACAAGATGCAGGTGAACCATTCGCAGAGCTATCACTATGGTGATGACCTAGCTGGATTCTCAGGCTACTGTAGAGGAAAATTTTTATAGCTTTTTATGAGTTAAAGTGTTGTTAAAGGAAAGTTTAGAAGAAAGATCAGCTCTACAAATTAACTTTTGTGTTCTCTTACATAAGAGAGTAACAACATCAATAAGTCATTTAGTATGGCAACCTCCATAATAAATCTATCATGTCATAATTATAGTTCAGAACCAATGTGACGTTCTCTAACAGCAGACAAAAGAACAATATGATGAGTGGCTGCTAGCTTGCCAAAGGTATAGGGAAGAAAGTACATGGTGCTTGAAGCAGACACTATGTATAAAAAAAAAAGCTTCAAGAAGCTTGAAAAGAGAAGCAGCCATAGACTAACACATCATGTCTACTCCATATCAATTAAGTACAAATATTTTCTTGACAACCAATATATGAGAAACGAAATGAGTCCAATTCTCAATCACAGCTTTGCAAAAAGGTAGCTTACTAAGTATATGACTTACCCTTAAACCAACCAAACATCCCCGCCTTCTGTTCCTTTTGTAATCTTTCACCAACTCATCTAAATTGTTGACATCATCACCTATGTCAGTTGAAAACTCAGAACTTGCATAGCTTACAGCATCTTCTCCAGCCATGTATTCTCGTTTCCTATCTAGTAAATATGCTAGCTGCGTCACAACAGAACCAAGCATGAATCCTTAAAGAAGGCAACTGCTGCCATTGCTGGAGCAGAAGAGAAAGGGTGGAGCTGAATTTATTCGAAGGAATTAAGATTCTCTTCTCCCTCTTCCTCTCAGTTTGCTATTGAGAGTCTAATGAAGATGCATGGTGTTGAAAAATTTTGATTTTGATGCAGTTTTTGTAGTGCATGGTGATGGCAATAAATTCAAGATTTGTATTGCTCACTGCAAATAGAGATAGCAAAGCCAAAGAGATGGAGCTTGATTCAATCAATGGAAAACCTACCTATCATATTGAGATTAATTCATTTTTTCACCGGAGCAGGGAAAGAGAATAAACTCTGTTGAGAGAGTGCTAAAAGTGGAGAGCAAGAAGGAGGTTGGGAAAAAAAGACGGTGGAAGAACCTGGTTACGATAGTATTACTTATACAGAGGAAGAGGAAAAAGAAGGTTCGTGGTGTATGGGGAGAAGAGAAGCAAGCGATGATGATGGTGGTGGTGGAAGCCGTGACGTAGGAGGAGATGATAAGGATGTACGGAATGGTAGTCGGGGTGATATTTTTGGTTTTGACGGTGAACTTGAGGACGATGGCATAGGATGTGCGCCGGAGGAAAGTGAAGAGGAGGAGAACTCTTCCAGTTTTGATGAAGAAGAGGTTTTGGTTCTGGACGCAGGATGACTTCTGGCAAAAAAATAGGTCCCACAAAAAACAAAAGAAAACGGCAGTTTGAGTTAAAATTGGTTTCTGTTAGGCGAGGGGCTTAGATAGTTAATTTTTTGAAAACTCGTGTATTTTTTAGCCCAAAAAAAAAGGAAGAGGGTTTATTAGAGCTCCGCTAAAAATATTAGGGACAAAAATGTACCTTTTCCTATTGAATTCTACTTTCAAAACTATTTCAATTTTTTACTTCTACTTTATAATTTGTGTCAATTTTATCCAATTCTACTTGAATGATCTAATTGTATTTTTAAAAATTACTTTAAAATTCCTACAAAATAAATTTGACACTTATTAAATTTTTTATCTTCTTTTTTTATGCAAAAAATTAAAATGTAAGAAAATTATTTTAAATTCTAATTTTGTCACCCTCAACATAAATTTAAAAGTAAATTTTTAAATATTTTCATAAAATTTTAATTTTTTTTCACTAGAAACTCTTAAATTCTAACTACATTAAAACAAATTCAACTTTCAACCACATTATTTACAGATATTTCTAATAGAGGTCAAATAAACAAAGTATGATGAAAAAAAAATTTGAGATACTAAAAATATTAGTTATGAACATCAAAAATAATTGATTTTTCTGAATATATGAAAAAATTAAAATTAAAAATTTATTAATCTTAATAGTGATAGTTAAAAGTACTTACTTTATATCTTTTTATTATTATTATTATTCTACATAATAAGTTGATTCACAAGTTATAATATTTTTTATTTTTTTTATTATTCTTAATTGATATATAAAATGTTAAAATTTATTTTAAAATTTATTTCAAAAGTAATAAGATTAAAACTTGAAAGTATTTTTAAATTTATTTTTTTCTTAAAAATTTGAATAATTATTGTGGGATATAAAAGTAATTTTTAAAAATATAATTAAATTTTTTAAATAAAATTAAATAGAATTAATATAAGATTGTAAAGTTAAAAAAATAAATTGAAACAACTTTCAAAATTGAATTCAATTGTTAACTTAAAGTTTAAGACAAAACACATCATTTTTTTCTAAAGTAAAATGAATGATAAAAACTCTCTCTCTTTCCTCCCTTCCTCTATAAGCACCACTTTCTTCTTTCTGGTATAGGTGGTTTTTGTAGTTATTATTTTTTTTATGATCATTTCTATTAACAACCATAGGATTTTAGTTTTGTTTATTTTTTCATTCTTTTTTTTTTTTTTTTGTCTTCTTGACTTATTTTAAATGTATCTCTACTCTAATTTCATAATTTTATTTGGGATGGTGTGGTTAAGATTTACGAAATTTCTTTACTATTTCTTTTTTTAAGATTAAGGATTTGAAAGTCTTTAAATAGTTTTACATTAGCTATTTGAGAAGTTTCACCTTCTCTTTTTACTTGGTTATATATCAAAGAACAATCTATTCGTAATTTAATCTACTTTTTTTTCAAAAAAAATTGAGTACTAATAATGTGATTTTAGGATTATAATTGAGATTTTTCAAAAAAAAAATTATAATTGAGACACATGAAGTTAAAATATTAGCAAATTCAAATTCATCTTGGTTTGATTCAGTTAATCATATAAATTATAAAATTTTATAATATATAAAATTTAAAATATTCAAATTTAATTCAATTTGATAAAATATTTGTATAATTATATTAAAATAAAAAAAATATAAATATATAAAAAAATTCGATTTATTTTGTGTACCTATCTATCCAAATATTATAAAACTCGAGTTTAGAGTAGCTTGAATTTAAGCTCAACTTAATAATTATAGAGTTGATTTTAAATTTTTTTTAAAAATTAATCTCAATAGCTTTCAATCCACTTGGTTCGGTCACAACTGTTGAGACATTTGGTTTAGTAACTGAAGGAACAGAAATTCCTTCTCTGCACATTCTGAAGGCCATAGCACGCAGAACATGCAACTCCCATTAAACAAACCCTTGCCACTATCTGTCTGTCTCTCACAATTCTTTACCGAACATTATTATTATTTATTTATTTGTTTTCTGTCAATTGTACCAAATAATCTCAAAAGAAAAGGTCACCGAGTCTTGCTCACAAGCCTTCCCATCCTTTGTCATCGAGTTAAAAAAAATAAAAAATAAAAATAAAAACTGTTATACCCACCAGTTCCCTGTTCTCACTATGTTAATTAATTAACGAGACTTATCAAAGTCATAATTAAAATAAATTAAGTAGACAAGTTGAGATTTATTTAAAAAAGAGTTCACATCTCGAGTCTTTCTTTAATCTTTGTCTACCCACTCAGGCCCTCAACTAATTTTTAAACCTGTCATGGACTGCTATTATAAGAACCAGGGCACCAATTAATCCTTATAATCACTTCCTGATTCCATTTCTCTCTTTCCACAGGGTATATTAATAAAATTTTAAAATTGAGAGGCTTGATTTGATTTATTAATAAGAACAAAAAATTGTCATCTGTTCCAATTCAAAATCTTGGCATCGTACATGCATCTTATGCATTTCAGGAGGATTTGTAATTTATGCAAAATAGTAACTTAACAGCATTGTTGTATTTTTTTGTTTTTCTAATTATTTTTAATTCATATATAAAAAGTAAAAAATTTATGTAAACATTTAAAAAAAATATATATATATATATTGTAAAAGTAATGGTATTTGCAGTAGAATGATTATGCAAATTTTGTATCCATTATAGTGAAGATATATATACAAGATACAAAGATAACAGTCGGTTAGGTACAAGTTTGTTGTAAATTCAAAAATACAAGTGATTCAAAATACATAGCAAACCTTATCTCTCTCATCTCGCCGCAAGTTGAGCATGGGAAGTTGCGAGGCTCAACTTGGTTTGAAGCAATTGGAATTGAGTTTTGGACAATGGTTTAGTTAGGCAGTCGACTAGTTGATCATTAGAGGAGAGGTGACGAACTTGTAATGAGTGATTCATGACTTGTTCCCGGACATAGTAAGTCAATTTCCAAGTGCTTTGATCGGCTGTGAAATATGGGTATGGTGGTTAAGTAAGTAGCGCCAAGATTATCACATCAAACTATAGGAGAAGACAATGTTGTTTGGCCAATTTCTCGTAGTAAAGATGTCAACCATTGCAACTCAGTGGCAGTAGATGCAATGGCCCTATATTCAGCTTCCGTTGAGGACTTGTCTACTGTCCTTTGTTTCTTGGACCCCCAGGCAACTAGATTACAGCCGACAAAGATGCAAAAACCAAACATGGATTTGTGGTCATAAATGGAACCACCCTAATCCGCATCGCAACAGGCATGAATTTGTGATGATGACGATGGCTGAATTAGCAAACCAAGAGAAGAGGTGCATTTGAGATAACGCAAAATTCTCTTTACAGCAGACCAGTGAACATCAGTAGGCTTGTGCATAAATTGAGAAACTTTGTTTATCAAAAATGAGATGTTAGGTCGTGTAAAAGAGAGGTATTGTAAGCTTCCAACCACACTTTGATAGAGATGAGGATCATGAAAGGGTTCACCATTTGTTAAAGATAATTTAACTTGTAGAGATGAAGGAGTAGCATACCATTGGCTTGATCCATTTGGGCATGATGCAGCAAGAAATGGATGTATTTTTGTTGAGTGAGAAGAATACCATTGGACTGCCACTATACTTCAATTCCAAGAAAGTAGGGGAGGGCACCAAGATCCTTTAACGCAAATTTAGTTTACAAAGTAGTGACTATAGAACGAAGCATAGATGGAGTGTATCCAGTCAAGATTATATCATCAACGTAGACCAAGCAAAAGGCAATTTTCCCATGATGATTGTAATAAAATAAAGAAAAATTAGTTTTGGAACCTGTAAATCCAATGGTAAGTAGAGCATCATAAAGGCATTTAAACCACTGTCTTGGAGCCTGTTTAAGGCCATAAAGGGACTTCTTAAGTTTGTAGACATAATTAGGATATTTGGAGTCAACAAAACCAGAAGGTTGTTGTGTGAATACATCCTCTTCTAGTTTGCCATGTAAAAAGGCATTAGAAACATCAAGTTGTTGGATTTTCCAGTGAGAAGAGATTGCAATAGAGAGAATGAGCCGAACAGTAGCAAGCTTGACCACTGGACTGTAGGTGTCATGAAAATCAATTCCTAGTCTTTGGTGAAATCCCTTGGCAATTAAAAGTGCCTTATAACGATCAATGGAGCCATCTTGCTTTTGTTTTACACGATACACCCATTTGCATCCTACTATATTTTGTGATGAATGATATGGAACCAATTCCCAAGTTTCATTAGCAATGAGAGCCCGCATTTCATCTTTCATGGCGGTAACCCAGTGATTAGATTGTGCGGCTTGTTTATAGGTAGTAGGTTCGAGTGGAACGACAGGAGTGGTATGAAAGGATTTTTCTTGGGATCGGGTTATCATTTAATGTTTTCTAATAGTGGTGGAAGTGTTATACGGTAAGGTTGTTGCAGGGTGAGAATGGGTGAGTGGAGGAGTAAGAGACTTGGATAATGTAGGAGTATCAGTACTGGTTGGTTTGGGTGAGGATAATATGACGTGATTTGAATTGGAGGAGAGTGGTTGAGGAGCATCAAATATAGTGTAGGGAAGAGGTATTTGTGGTGGATTAGGTAATTGAGAAGGTTATTGAGAGGAGATAGAATTTTGTTGAAACCATATAGAGGCAGGAATGTGTATGTGAGCTGGGTTGATGGTATCCTTGGATTGAACACAGGACGCTTGAGAGAGCATATCAGCAAATGGAAAAACCTGTTCATCAAATAACACATGGCGTGAGATAAAATTTTTTTAAGTGGTGAGATTAAGATCGATATATCCCTTATGAACTTTACTATATCCTAAAAACACACTTTTATGAGAACAGGCATCAAATTTAGTAGTAGTGTATGGTTTTAGCCAAGGATAACACAAGCACCCAAAAACTCTAAAGTCATTAAAATTGAGAGAACGGTTTAGCAATTTATTGTATGGGGAATGATTAGAGAGTAAAAGTGTAGGTAACCGATTAATAACATACACTACAGTTTCAAAAGCATAAGTCCAATAGGTTAATGGAACATGAGAATGGTAAAGTAATGATAATCCAGTTTCAATAATATGTCTTTGTTTTCGTTCAACACATTCATTTTATTCAAGTGTTTTAAGGCATGAAATTTGTTGGCTAATGTCATTCTCAGTTAAATATTTAGTCATGGCTTGAAACTCACCACCCCAATCTAATTGAAAAACTTTAATGAAACGATTAAAAAAAATTTCAACCGAATGACAAAATTTAATAAATTTGCTAAGAACTTTACATTTATAATGCAAAAAATAAATCTAACAGTACTTGCTAAAATGATCATAAAACAAAACATAATATTTATGACCATTAATAGAAGAAGTAGGAGCAGTCCCCATAAGTCATAACAAGTTAAATCTAATGGTCCATCAACATGACTTTGTGAAGGAGAAAAAGGAAGTTTGTGAATTTTACTAATTGAACAAGCATGACAAAAATAGTCCATTTTATTCGAAGAAAAAGAAATGTTATTTTGGCAAAGCATAGTCTAAACAATACACTGATTAGCATGGCCAAATCTTTCATGCCAACGCCGCAAAGAGCAAAGCAGGGCTTTGGGCGAATGAGCACGTGATGAAGACACCGGATCAAGAGATAAGGAATAGAGGCCATTGTCATTCGGTCCTGTAATCAAAACCTATTTCGTGGGGATATCCTTAATTTGATAATAAGATAGGAAAAATTCAATAGAAACATTGTTAGTATTGTTAAACAAAGAAACGGAAAGAAGATTAGCACAAATATGAGGAACATGAAGAATATCTTGCAAATTAAAAAAGTTATTATAAGAAACAGAATGATTAGAACTAACATGAGAAATAGAGAGAGTCTTACCATTACCAATTTGCACCTCATCTGACCCCTAAAAATCTAATTGCAAAGTGAGCGCATCAAGATTAGGAGTAATATGATTAGTAGCATCTGTGTCCATAATCCAAGAGTTGGGAGAAGAGTTAGTGTTGGTGGCTAAATGGGCAATGGACAGCTGAGGTTGAAAGGAAGACCGCAACTTGGGTGATAAACAATTATTAGATGTATGTCCAATACCAGAATAATTATAGCAGGTAAGGTGCATGACTTCTGCTGAAGACTTGGTGGAAATTCGTAAAAAGGAAGCGCGACAGCTTACAAATGATTGAAAATTGGAGCAAGAGGGTATAGAATACTGACCAAGTTGTACGAATGTTGAGGATTGGTTTGATGAGGTATGAGGTGACCAGGCCTGGTTGGAATGACGCCCGCAACCATGATTAGAGCAAGAACCAATTCATCCACCACGATTATGGTGCATAGGACCCTGATTGTGAGAACTGTATAGTGTCGTTGGAGCAGAATCAGTCTGCATATTTTCTATGTTCAAGTTGGCCTCTTCACTCAATAAGAGCCGATATAAATCATCAAATGAAACATCTGAGGGACGATTTTCAAGGGACCGAATAAAAGGTCTATATATGGAGCCAAGACCATTAGTGATCACTTGCACAAGATCATCTTCTCCAACAAGGCGGTGTAGAGCAGCCAATTGGTCATACATTCCATTGGCATATTGTGTGTATTGACCAATGGACTCGCCATGATCTTTCTTCAAATGATAAAAATTGGCTTTGATATTCCATACTTGAGATTTCGAACCAACTGCATACGATGTTACAAGCTTTGCCCAAGCCTCTTTAGCATAAGAAACCCCAACAATTTGAGGTACAATTTTTTTAAAATTGAGCCAATTATCCAACTCAGTACTAATTAGTCTTGTTTAAACCATGTGTGACAGTACGGGGTAATTCAGGGATTTAAATCTCCGAAACCATACCAAATTTCGAGAATTTTAAAAATAAAATCTCTAATACTTGTACTAGATTTAAACAACTCCATACTGATACCATCCCATTTTTCGGGATGATTCGGTACGGTGTTTCGGTTCTTTCAGAACGGATTGGTATGATTCGGTTTAAAATAAAGATCCAGAGATCTATATTATATACAAATTTATATTATTAATTGAGTTTATATTTAACACTAACAAAATAGGAATGTATTAATTTTTGTAATTAATACAATATAAACCATTGTTGACAAAACAAATATGAACCATTAAAAAAGCATTATAGTTATATGTTTACACAGTATTATAGTTAAAAAAATATTAAAAAAATACAATATAAACCATAAAAATAAAAAATCTCTACAAATTATTATAGTTATATGTTTGCCCAAATAGCTTTTATTTTATTTATTTGTAAGGTCACTATTTACTTTAATGAAAACAATGTAGTTTTTGACAAAATTACATCATTTTGATTATCTATTATTTAATTCATTAATTTTAAATAATATCAATAAGATTAGGTTACTTGCTCAAATAATAATTAATAAATTATGAAATATAACAATAACAATATATTATAATTAATAAATTATAAAATTTGACATCATATCTTCTTATTTTCATATGTTTAGTTTAAATTGAAATATAATGGGAATTACACATTTTTACTTGTTGTTGAAAATAATAATAGTTTTCTTATTTTTTATATTTTAAGCTTAGATTGTGTTGTAATAGACATTATACATTCTTATTTGTTAGTTGAATTATTTGAAATTATACAATTTAAATTTTTTCTTTTCATATTTTAAGTTCTACTTGTATTAACGATAATTAATGATAATGAAATTAATAAAAATATTTTATTAATAATTTATTTATTATATTTTTAGCACAAAACATATTAATTTTTATCATATATTATTATACATATGTTACTTAGTAATAATATATTACTTGATATTATAATGAAAAGTATATAATTAATTTTACAATTATTTATTAAATTAAAATTCGGTACTATATTCAATTTTTTATTTAGTATGGTTTTGGTACGGTTTTCGGTTCGATTTTTTGTAAATCTTCAGTATCATACCAAATTAGTCATAAAATTCAGTTCGGTATTAAAATTATTTGGTTTGGTACGGTTTTAATATCTTTCGGTTTGGCATTTTAGTTCAGTTCGGTATTTTCTCCGTCCCTTATTCAGCCCTAGTTTAAACCATGTGTGAAACTCAGAATTTGGTTAATTGTCAATGAGTTTTGGAGGAGGTTTAGATTGCTCATCTATATGAATAGCTAAATCATAGCTATACAAAAGAGGCATAAGCTAGGCTTGCCATAGAAGATAATTTGTAGAGTTGAGTTTGATTGGGAGTTCATGAGCAATATTAGAAAGTGTTGTGATGCTTGCGTTTTGTGAGTTGGATGAGGGAGCAATTGATCGGGTTTGAGTTTGAGAAGTAGATGAAGTAGAATGTGTGTCAGCCATGATGAAGGAATTCGGTTGTTAAACTATTTATCATAGCTCTGATACCATGTAAAAGTAATGGTATTTGCAGTAGAATGACATTACACCTTTTGTATTTATTATAGTGAAGATATATATACAAGATACAAAGATAACAAATGTAATCTGTTAGGTACAAGTTTGTTGTAAATTCAAAAATACAAGTGATTCAAAATACATAGCAATCCGTATCTCTCATATATATTTATTAAAAAAAAATTGAATAACTATCAAATTTATTTTGTAGAGATCTAAAAGTAATTTTTAAAAATATAATTAGACCTTTCAAGATTAGATAAAATTGATATAAATTATAAAATTGAAAAAGTAAATTAAAATAATTTTCAAAATTAAATTCAATTGATAGCTGACTTAAAATTTATGATATAACATGTCATTTTCTAAAATAAAATGAAGGATAGAAACTGTCTCTCTTTCCTCCTTCCTCTGTAAGCTTATCTTTCTTCTTGCTGGTGTAGGGTGGTTTTTGGTCAACCACCTAAATACTTGTTATTTTTTGTATGATAATTTCTATTAACTATCATAGGATTTTAGTTTTTTTTTTTCATTCGTTTTTTTGGTCTTTTTCTTCGTATTTTGTGTGCATCTTGACTTTAATTTTATAAATTTACTTGGGATTTTATAAATTTATTTGGGATGGTGGTTGTACTATTTCTTTTTTAAAATTAAGAATTTGAAAATCTTTAAATAGTTTTATATTAGCTATTTCAGAAGTTTCACCTTCTCTTTTTACTTGGGTATATAAAAAAAAAAAAACAATCTCTTCGTATTTTAATCTACTTTTTTTTGTTTGAATTTGAGTCCTAATAATGTGATTTTTTGGATTTAATATTAGCCTAAAAATCTCTAGAGACACAAGCAACAATAGTGAAAAATAAAGGTGGAGGCAACAATATTTTGGCGTCAATGATTTTTTTTCTTTTCTTTTGTTAGTCACTATTTCTTTAGATTTTTGGATTTTTTAAAAAAAAATGTATTTACTTAGTTCTAATGAACTCAAGTCCCACTTACTTTATTCAATATATCAATATATTGATAATATCTACTTTGTTTTAAAAAAAAATTCCATCGCTATGATGGTTAAATCTTTTATTAGATTGACATGAGATAACTTAAGAGAATGTGAATAAATTTGTAAAAGATTTTTCCAATTTAATTAAAGGTCTCGGGTACTTTTGATATTTTTTTATAACTAGGATTATAATTGAATTTGAAATATTCAGGCTTAACTTAATTTTATAAAATATTATATAGTTACATTGAAATAATAAATTAAATATAAGTATGTAAAAAATTCGATTTGTTTTGTGTACCTATCGAGACAAGTATTATAGTACAACTGAAGGACATAGCATGCAGAACATGCAACTCCCATTGAACAAACTCTTGCCATTATCTGTCAATCGGTTACAATTCATTACCGAACATTATTATTATTTATTTATTTGTTTTCTGTCAATTATACCAAATAATCTCAAAAGAAAAGGTTACCAAGCATTGCTTATTACGAGGCTTCCCAGTCTGTCATCGAATTAAAAAAAAACAAAAAAAAAAACAGGTAATTAAATAAAAAAAAACACCACCAGTTGCCTGTTCTCACTACGTTAATTAATTAATGAGACTTATCAAAGTCACAATTAAAACAATTAAGTAGACAAGTTGAGATTAATTTAAAAAGAGTTCACATATGAAGTCTTTCGCGACTAAATCAATGTCAACTCACTCAGGGTCTTTCTTTAATCATTGTCTAAGTACTGAGGCCCTCAATTCATTTTTAAACCTGTCATGGACTGCTATTATAAGAACCAGGAGACCGATTAATCCTTATAATCACTCCCTCATTCTGTTTCTCTCTTTTCACAGGACAGAGGCAAAGACTATCAGAAGAACTATATATTTCACCCCGTAAATAAGTAAGTTGACCCCCTCTGATTTTATTTGTTCATTTTCATTAAAAAAAAATAATATAGTTTTTATGTTTATATGTGTGTAGTGTTTGAATACTGATACAGTTGATTTGTTCAATTGATTTTCATTTGATCTAAAATGAAGAGTACAATCTTTATTGTATAATAATGAAATTATCTGCAAAACTAGCAAATGGAATTCTGAATTAGACACTACTTTTCGTATGGAAGGAGATTAAATTTAAATTCTTTGCAACCGATACTTGGAATAAAAATTAGATAGATAATTTGTAATGTAGATATACATTCGTTCTCTTAATTGGATTGCAATTTGATTCGGTCTAATCTTTTAGTATACTAAAATGTTACAAAAGAAAGGTATACTAATCAAATTTTAAAATTGTGAGGCTCGATTTGATCTATTAAGAAGGAAAAAAATTGTCATTTCTTCCAAATCTTGGCTTGGCCCTTAAAATGAATCATTCATTTTATGCGTACATACATCTTATGCAGGATTTGTAAATTTATGCATGTCATTAGTTTAATAGCATTGTTGTCTATTAACTCTGGCGCAACAAATGTGTATCAGATTTTCCAAAGTATGGCCACGAAGGATTCTGTAGCCATTAGAATCAATGAAAAGCTTGGAGGTCGTTGTCAGCCGTACTCCGAACATTGCATCTTCAAAGTGCCTAATCA
>CATIWM010081082.1:0-11279 GCA_949671775.1 Mallotus repandus
ATGAAGTGGATGTTACCCCTCATCGAACAATCTGAGCAGTTGCACTTCCAAGCTACAACGCTGCTTGGTGCTTGGACTCGCCATCTGACTCTGCCACAATGGCATCCACCATTGTGCACTGTAATTTGTGAATTCATATCCAGAAGGCCAAGCTCTTTAGAAGCATTAACAGTAAAACAGCAGTATCTCTTGTGTATGTTGCGGTGACAGCAATATACCTGCATATATAACTTTCTGTTTGTTAGGCATCTATTTTTATTTCATGAAAAATAAGGGAAAAAAACAAAACACAGAAGTCCAAGACTATCCAATGAGTGCTCTATGCTATGTCAGAATTTGAAAGAGATCTGAACGCCAGCAGTAATTTATAATTAATGGAATCCAGACAGATTGGAGATACAAGAGAATTTGGATATCCTTAGCTTTTTCATGGTAAAATTCAAATAAATTCTGCAAAATCAGCAAATGCCGAACTTTCTACAACTTTGTATCTAAAACAGCTGAAGGAAAAGGGCTAGTCCACTAGTGAACAACTCTTGGGTCATTTCAACCACCAGAAAACAATCTTTACGAAAAAGAGCTGATTCAATATCAAAATTCAGGACAGGCAATCTTCATCTACTCCTGTGCACCAGAAAACATTTCTAGTAAATGATTCACCAAATCTAACTATCATCGTAAGAAGCTATTCAATAATTCTAAATTTAATTTCACAATCATCCTTCATAGACCATATAAACCCACACTATCAAAATATCACTTCCATCAAAAACCTATCACGCTCCACCAAATTTCAATTTTCCTAAAAGAGCATTGATGGCAAATCCTCATTTTACACATTTGAATCCTGCACACCACAAAGAGAAAGCACGTTCCTCTATAATAAATGACAATTACCCCATCCATCCCTGACTACAAAAGCCCCTTTCGAGTTTCTCTAATCCCTTTGTACTAAAGCTGAATCAAGTTAAAACCATTTATGAGCGAAGGCCTAATCTACATGACCAAAGAGTACCATGAATTCAGGAACTCAAAAATCAGTGTTCTCATCAAATAAGCATAATGCCTAAAACACTGAGTGAAACAGCTTCTAGTCCATTCTGTTTCGTGAAAATGTTTGATTGAAATAAACCCTGATCATATATTAATTCTTTAACAATCTCAACCCTTCAATTGCTAAGGTTTCGAATCCTAGGATGGTCAAAATCCTGTAAGATACAATGATGGACATATATAGGACTACTGACTCCAATTCAATTATGAACAAATTCTCAAGTCAACTTTTCATTTACCAATATTCAACTTTTCTCGCCCCAGAAAGGGAATCAAATTCTAGTTTGATCACATAAAACTTATAGTCCTTTAAACTAAATATTCAACTCAAACTGGGATTTACTCTTCGAATCTTTAGTCTTGAATTCGAGTTCAACCCAGTCATAAATTTTGGAGCTTGAAATTCGATTTCTTGTAAACAGACCAGCAATATACCAGTGATGCTATGTCAATAGAAGAGAGAAGAAGCTTACCTGGAAGTAGCAATTGCCAACTTGATAATCCAGACTTCAGAAATGCACTGGCGGCTACGAAATGGGAGATTTACTGGCAAGTTGGCTTTGTTGTGTCGTCTGTCTAGCCTAATAATAATAATAATAATAATAATAATAATAATTAGTATTTGAATAGTTTAGTGTTTTAACAAATTTTTTTATAACAATTAAGAGTGGAAATCCGTAAACAAATAATAACGTGTATACAGTAAGTCATCAACAAACTACCATTTAAAATACATTATTTCAAAACTAAAAAACTTTATTACTGATAAACTAAAAATAATAATAATAATAATAATAAAGAAAATTTTAAGTTAACTTTATTCTTCATGTACTTTACTATTACTTTACTTTTATAATTATATTGTTAATATTATAATTATAAAATTAGAATGTATTATTTTATCCAATGGTTATTAATAGCAAACTAAAATATACTTCGTAAAAAATAAAGTAATCATAGAATGCACTTAATAATAATAATATTAATAATAATAAGAAAAAATTGCACCAATTGTGTCTAAACTTTTTAAATTTTGACAATGCGGTGTCCAGAATTTGTTGTTCCAAGTGAATGTCTGAAGTATAAAAAAATAGTTCAGATAGGCGCTTCTGACCGATTTTCACACACTTAGCCCGATGACTAGGCAAATGTGGGACCTGTTTTTGATGAGTCAGCCTCCATGTCATCAAAAAAAAAAAAAAGACTATAATAGCCTTAGAAAAAAAAAGATATGAGGATAGAAATAGGAGTTATTTACACTCATAGTCTCTAGATTATTATCCATTTCCCACTATCGTCCTAAAGAATCAATTGAGCATACAAAAATCCTTAACTTTTAATTTCAATAACGGTAAACTCTCATTCGTCGATTTCTGATGAAATTAACACTGAAATACTAATGTGGGCAAATAAAGGAATGACAATGTAGCAAAATTATTTTTAATAATAAACCAGAGGTCATATTATGTGGAGTTTTTTCATTTACACTGTAAAATTTGACAGGATCTCATGTGGCCTCTGGTTCATTATTAAAAATAATTTTGCCACATCCTTATCTTCTTATTTGCCCACTTTAGTATTTTGGTGTTCATTTTATTGAAAATTGACGAATGGAAGATTACCGTTACTGAAATTAAAAGTTATAAATTTTTTTATATTCAATTGATTCTTTGGGACGATAGTAGGAAAGAGGTAATAATCTAGGGAATGTGAGTGTAAATAACCTAGAAATAGCTAGGTAAAACCAAGTATTACATTTACATTTGCAATTGTATTCAAATTGGGAATTAGGTCAATTTGATCTCTGAAATTAATTGGTAAGTAAAGAGATTCAATTATTGGAAGAGAAAATTAAGGCAATGGTGAGGAGGATGATGATGAAGAGAAAAGAAGTTGATGTTGATAATGATTTCTCAACTGGTAACTACCCATTTGTTAACCCTACCAAACTTCACCACCACTTCTCTACTGCTTCTGCATGGAACAAAGAAGAAGAAGAGAAAGCAATTGTTGCATACAAGCAGCCTCTTGCAAACCCTAACTTACCTTCTTCTACTTCTAATTTCTCTATATCTGTTGCTTCTAATTTCATTTCTGGTTTTAAGGGTAAGTTCTCTTATTACTAATTTTTCTTTTAATTGTGATTGCGACGGTAGAGAACAGTCGGTAGCTAATATTGTTTGTTGTATGGAATATGGATTATCAATAGCAGATCAATTTCTTCAATCCACTTATAGCTATGTTAGCATAAAATTAACTGAAGATGAAAAAGAAAGTAATAAGAAGAGGAGCATGGCCGTCATTCCCAGGGTACCGACTAACCTTAACATTCTGCAAGGAGTGGAGGTGTCTCAAGCAGAGGCCATGGAGGAGGCTGAATGCTGAACAAGATGGAGTAGCCACAATGGATATTGAAGACAAGACAATTGAAAGCAGAGTATGCGGGTATAAGCATGATGGTTTTCATATTGCAATTTTCACTCCTATTTCATGGTCCCATTGTTAAGCCCTCCTCTTTTTTTTTTTTTTTTTTTTCAGAAGATATAAAGTAACTCAGTGGTGATGGAATGAACAAATGACTGCGAAAAATTCTGCATTTTTTTAGATGGTGTGATTTTTCAGGCCATCTTTTGTTGTTGACCCTTGCAACTCTCAGTCCACGTTGATGTTGAAGGTTTTTTTTCCTTTATAAAAAAAAAAAAAAAAGAAAACTCATAATCAGTATGTACTCTATATAGTCTTTAGGCTTGAAGTTTCAGTAGTGGTTGATCATGAAATGTGGTTGTGTGTTTAGGCTTGGTTAACAATCTAAGGGTTATTTTCGTCAAACAAACATTATTGTTACATTTACATATGACATGGATGCTGACTCATTAAAAATAGGTTCCACATTTGCTTCGTTGCCATGCCAAGTGTGTGAAAAACGGTCAGAAGTACCTGCTTGAGCTATTTTTTTTTATACTTCGGACATTCAATTGAAATGAAAAAAAAATTCAGACACTATATAGTTAAAATTTAAAAAGTTCATACATCACTGGTGCAATTTTTCCTAATAATAATATACAATTACTTAAATTGATAAAATCTAAAATCTAAGTTACTTATGAGTGAATTCATCGTGCAATAATTTAAACACTTGTAATTTGTAAATTTTTTTAATATATATATATATACTATCAAATAACCACGTACTTTGCACGCGAACAAATTTTTTTTGAACGTGTGATATATAGTAAATAAACAATTAAACTTATTATTATTATTATTATAGTAAATAAACTATTAAATTCTATGGTAACTTTAGTTTTTATTTACATTATTTTCACTTTACTTTTATTATAATTGGATGAGAGTGTAGTGAATCATCTAATGGTGGTTATTAATAAAGTAAAGTTTACTTTGTAAAAAACAAAGTAACCATAGACTACACCCTTAATATAGCTATACTTTATTACAATTTTGATAAAATCTTTTATTTAAATAATTACATGATATTCCTTCAATATTTTTTATAATTAATTTTTCTCAAGTGTAGAACTAATTTCATACAAAAAAATATTTTGGTCATAATTAATAATAAGATAATAAAAAATTATTAGTTATTTTTTAATAAAAATTTGAAAATAATAAAAGTTATATTTTTTAATATAAAATTTAAATGTAACAACTCATTAAACTTATAATTTATTATACTTTTAGTAATTTTTTTATTTGAGCTATGTAACTTTGGTTTTATTTACATTATTTTCACTTTACTTTTATTGCCATTGGATGAGAGTGTGTTGAATCATCAAATGGTGGTTATTAATAAAGTAAAGTTTACTTTGTAACCATAGACTACACCTTATTATTATTATTAAATAAAAATATCAAATTGTTATTTATTTATATAACAATTTGATATTAACTTAATATAGCTATAATTTATTACAAGTTTGATAAATCTTTTATTTAAATAATTATATGATATTCCTTCAATATTTTTTATAATTATTTTTTCTCAACTCTAGAACTAATTTCATATAAAAAAAAAATACTTTGGTCATAATTAATCATAAGATAATAAAAAATCATTAGTCATTTTTTAATAAAAATTTAAAAATAATAAAAGTTATATTTTCTTTATATAACAATTTAAATATAACAACCCATTATAATTTTAGTAAATTTTTTTATTTGAGCTATGACACTTTATTTCTTCAATATTTTCAATATTAATACTTTTATTTACTCAAAATTTAATTTAATTTAATGTAATTTTTTAAGTTAAACTAATAATTAAATGATAAATATTAATTACTTTAATTTTAACACTTTTTTGTTATTTTTTATAAAAATATCAAAAAATGATAATTATTGTCACGACCCAAACCCGGAAGTCATGACCGGCGCTAGAAAACAAGAATTCACATGAATCCGGAACCCGTAGCAAGCCTTAAACACAAATAAAACATTCAACAAATATATAAAAATACCTCAGAATTAAAACTTTTATTAATTTAAAGAAACTCCATATCCTATCATAATAAATATTTATACAAATATTCAAATACACAACTCAGTCTACAACAACATCACATACTATCACAAGATATACTACTACTGCAGCGTTTAATAAAATACAAGAAAAGTGACAGTTCAAAATTTACATAAGTCAGCCGGGGAAGAAAGAGTCCGACGAAGATTACTACTAATAGGGGTCTGACGAGAAGAATCCTGAAAAATAATTGAGGGAGGTCAGACCTCACTAAGTGAATTATTATTATATATATGCATATAACCTAATGCACGTACACGCAAGCATTAATAATAATATTCGTATATTTATATTTATATAAATATACATACAATCCACACAGATGCTTGAAAATATTTTTCGTAATTTAGTTTGCTAGAGGATCGAAACAATTCGCATCCTCAAATCACATAATTTTTACTTACCATCAGGCTCACTTAAATACCAAAATATTTCTCTTTTCCAAATTGACAGTGGACTGGCCCCGAGACACTAAGTCAACCGAGCTCCAGCAGTCACGCTCTCAACCACAATTCTCAATATAATAATTTAATCATCAATCCATAAATAATTTCCTAGCATCTAACGTATTATTGCGCAACAGTCCTATTGTAACCCACTAGGTGGCACGTTCTATGACTATCCTCCAAGAATATTTTATTCGAAATAAATAAATATTGCATATTAAATAAAGTATTGAAATTATATAAAATATGCACAACATCCAAAATACGCAAATAATTATAGTATTAATATATATAAAACATGTACATATAATAATGCGATAATAACAATAATGAAAATAAATGCAATATAACATATTGAAATTCACATTTATTTAAAACATGGATGCTAATGATATATTTCTACATGCCATGCATACATATAATAATAACTCACAGGTGTAGGCTCCTCTACTCCGGTTTGGCTGGCCCTATTCGGAAGGCCTAACTCATGGTGTAGCTAAACGAAAATAATAATAAATAATTAATTGGAAATAAATTACTAATTTTATACTTTAGAGATTTCTAAAGAATGACTCAATCTAAGAAACGACTCGACTAAGACTCAAAACTTAGGACTGACCCGATGTCACGTTTTACGAGAAATTTACCAAAAATTTGGCAGAGTCTCATTTGTAAAACGGACATCTTTCTCCTAAAAGTAGAGCCGATCCTGCACACAAACACACTTCTAAATATCCACATCACTCAAAATCTCAAGTTGGGCCCCGAACTATAAATTACGCCCAACCGAGAACCAACACAATTCACAATTAATAAAATAATATAATAATTTCTCAAATCACCAAAATATCTCATAAAAATATTAAAAATATTTATTTTCCAAATAAATGATAATATTCTATTTTTTAATAATATTTTGTTAATAAAATTCATAAATGGAATACAATTCCATTTTACAATTAAATTTGCATAAATTGTAAATAATTATTAAAATCACTTATTAATATCATAAAAATAATAAAATACTCATTTAGCTTAAAAATAACAAATAAGTTTATTTTCCGAATATATTTTCTAAAATTATCACTAATTAACAATTAATTTAAAATCACTATAAAAACTATTTTTTCATACCTTTATTAACCAAAAATAGTCTAAAACCAAATAATTAACAACAATTTCAATTAAAATCAAATAATTTGCTAAATTCCAATAATTTCTCAGAATTTACTAATAATTAGCTAAAGATAGTAAATAATTAATAAAAATTATTTTAATACTATTCATCATTCAAAAACTGTCCAAAACATAATAATTAACAATAATTTCAACTAAAATATAAAAATTACTCATTTATACTAATTTTTCTAAAAATTCATTTTTACATAAACCTTCGAAAATTCATAATAAAAATTCTAGACATAATTTTAATAAACTTTCTTCATGAAACTTGTTCAAAATAATTAGTAGAATTTATTAAAAATATATTCATCCCGAGACAGGAGCGGTACCAAAACGAATAACTCCGATCACCGGAAATAGTATAAATTTTAAAACAATTTCAGAAAAATAAATAAAAATCATCAATAGTCCTGAGGCACCAACACCTAATAAAATCATATTGAAGTTCAAATCAATGATTTTACTCAAGAACACATAATCTAAAAATTGAATTTTGAGAGGCTTACCGGATTGAATTCCTTAAAAAAATTAAGGACTTGAGAAGCCCAAAGGATGAGGAAGCTAAAGAACCCAAGTTTTTCGGCCGGGGATGCCGGAAAAGTCGCTGGCCATGAAAAGTGCAAATTGGCCCGAACCGAACTGAAACCGGAGAAGACAGAAAAGAAGGCGGTTGCTGGACGATGACAACAGTGGCTGGCTGCAGCGGCAAGGAGTCGGTGGTTCAGGTGATGGCTGGCTGGAAATGGTGGAAAGGAAAAGAAGAAAAAAGAGAAAGAAGAAGAAAAAGGAAAAAAATGCTTTTCTGCGATTTTTTTAAAGCTGTTGTCCTTTTTGTCCTTTTGTCCCTTTTTTTAAATAATAATAATAGAACACTATTATAAAAAATCAAATTTAGCTCTCTTAACCTTAAAATATACACAATAAAATAATTTTATTAAAATAAAATTAACACACTTTTATACAATAATGATTAAAATAATTCTCACAACCATTTATTCAAATTTAATTTCACAAAATAATAATCTTAATATTAATAAAATATTTATTAACACTAAAAGTCTCGAAAATATATTTTTTTTATAATTTGTAAAAATTTGAGTTATAACAATTATACAACTTTTCTTATAGAAATATACTTTCAAACAAATTATATGTTTTATTTTTTAAAATATAATTACAAATACAAGAAAATAAAAGTTTTAATTAATTATAATTATTTTCTTAATAAACTTTAATTTAATAAGTATTTAAAAATAATAAGAGTATTATTTTATTCATATGTCAATTTAATTTTTCAATTTTGATAGTGTTACATTATAACTTAATAATTTATTACAATTTTAGTAAAATTTCTCTTTAAATAATTATACAACACTCTTTCAATATTCTATCGAAATAATAATATAATTTTACAAACTTGATAAAGTTATAATATAATAATTTATTACTTTCTTTAAGAATTTTCTACATAGACAATTAGACACAACACTCTTTCAACATTTTTCACATTAATATTTTCCATAATTAATTATTTCATAAAAATTGTTAATTTGGATTTTAATTATTTACTTATTAAATTTAATATAATAAGACTTATAAAATTATGTTATCTAATTTGATTTATATTAGATAAAATATAAGTAAACCTAATTGAAATAGAAAAATATATATTTTTAGCAAAATTGCTACTAAAATTTTAATTAATTAATTTTATTAGAGATAAAATAGAAAATAACATAATTAAAATGGGAAACATACTTTCAATTAAATTAGAATTACATGTTAATTAATTCTCTCTCCTCTTCTCGTTTTCATTTTGGCTGGATCTTCCGTTGCTCTCCGGCTACTTTTCCGGCGTCCTCAGGCCAAGCTTGATAGCTCAATCTCTTCATCTTCTCCTGGGCTTCATTTCCCTTCCCTCGATTCGTCCGATCTAACCTCGATTCAACTTCAATTTTAGGTAAATTAAATTTACCTATTTCTGTTAATTGGTTATTTTTGAGTTAAAATTAGGATTAAGTGTAGTTATAATTTTTGATATAGATGTTGAGAGCTTTCCAAAATATTTTTAGATTTAATTTCTGGAATTATTTTTGAAATTTCACTATTTTTGGGCTCAGAGTTACTTTTCCGAGTCTAGAAATTTTTTTATATTTTTAGTAAATTCTTTGATGTATGTTGAGCAAACTTTGTTAAGGAAGTTTATTGAAATTATATGTAGAATTTTTATTATAAATTTTTGAATGTTTATGTGAAAAATGAATTTTTTGAAAAATTAGTAATTTTTTTTATTTTAGTTAAAATTATTGTTAATTATTATGTTTTGGACAATTTTTGAGTAATAAATAGTATTAAAATAATTTTTATGAATTATTTTCTATTTTTAGCTAATTATTAGTAAATTCCGGAAAAAAGATATGAATAATCATTTTATCTATTATTTTTAAGCTTAGGTGAGTTTTTGGTTATTTTTATTATATATTTTAAAAATTTAAATAATTTTTTGTAATTAATGGTATTTAATTGCAAAATTTGAAAGAATATATTTTAATAATGGAAATTTAATTATAAATTAGGATTCTCTTTTTTATTTTGCAAACAAATGTCTTTTATGCTTTTATTTATGTAAATAAATTGAATTGTGGTATTTTAATAAAATTTTATGATTTTTGGTGAACTATTGAAATTTATATTATTTTAGTGATTGTGGATTGTGTTGGTTCTCGGTTGGGTAATAAGTGTAGTTTGGGGTCCAACCCGAGATCTGAGTGGTGAAATATTTTGAAGTATGTTTTTGATACAGGATTGACTCTACTTTTAGTAGAGAGATGTCCATTTTACAATGGAGACTTTGCTAAATTTTCAGTAGATTTCTCGTAAAACATGACATCGGGTTTGATTGAGTTTTGAGTTTAGTAAAGTCGTGTCTTAGATCGAGTTATCCTTAGAAATCTAGAATGTATAAGGTTAGGATTTTAATCCTAATTATTTTATTATTTTCCCTATAGCTGCACCGAGAGCTAAGCCTTTCGGACCGGGCCAGTCAAATCAGAACAGAGGAACGTATACCACCTGTGAGTTATTATTATGTGTATGCATGTCATGTATTATCTCCTTACCCAACATCCATATATTTATGTTATTGTGAATAAATATGTCATGTTCATCAAGTCTTTATTTGTTATTTATCTTCATGGTGATTACTATTATATATATTTAATTAAGTATATATATATATATAATGTGAATATTGTGTTCTTGACTTGGATGTTGTTTTTATTGTTGATATGAATTGTTATTGCGATGTGATGTTTTTGGAGGATAGTAGTAGAACGTGCTACCTAGTGGGCTACACTAGGACTGTTGCGCAACAGTACGTTAGATGCTAGGTTATGATATATATTGATTGATTTGTGAATTGATTAAAAATTTATTATTGAGATTTGTGGTTGAGAGTGGTGTGGCTACGGTAGCTCGATTGACTTGGGGTCTCAGGGCTAGTCATACCAACAGTGAGACTGCTGTAGCTCGATTGACCCGGGATCTCGAGGCCGGTCTATTGTCAAATTGGATAAAAGAAATATTTTTGGATACAAGATAGCTTGTTGGCTAGTGAGGAATAATATTTGAGGTTGTGAAATTTTAGGGTTTTACTCCAATCCTCCATTTGTTTTATCAATTGCATTGATATAAAAACTGCTTCTGAGCATTTGCCTGAAATGCTTGTATAAATTACATAAATATAAATATAAATATTTTATTGATGCTTGGTTGCTTGTATGCTTAGGTTCCATGTATATATATGATAATAATTCACCTAGTGAGGTCAGACCCCCTTAATTATTTTTCAGGATTCTTCTAGTTAGACCTCTCCTAGTAGTATTGATGCGAACTAGGCTTATTTAACAAGCAAAACCCACAACAATCTATTGATACCCACACCTTAGATCGTCCAAGAAACAAGTTAGGTGGAAACTAGAACCCTTAATTATCTAACAACTAAGAACTCTAGCTATCAGGAAGTCGCCACAATTAGATATGGATGTTCTAATTGATAAGAC
>CATIWM010081091.1:0-48116 GCA_949671775.1 Mallotus repandus
TTATACATTGCCAACATCAAAAAATGGAAAAATCGGGAATCCTGAGTAATTGGCCAAGCTGCTAAAGTAGCTAAAGTGGTGATAAATCCTGTCAGTAAAATAGGGCTTAAAGAAAATTCATCTATTCCCAATCTCTAGTAAAAATCCAAAAATTGGATCCATTTATAATCTTCTATTAATTGGATTAATGGGTCATCTGATTGGAAATAATAAGAGAATGTATAAGTCATTAAAAGAAGTTCTAAAATACATATACATAAAGTATACCATCTAATTGCCTTATTTCCTCTATGAGGGAAAAAGAAAATTAAGGAACCCGTTGATATCAATAAAACTATAGATATTGTTAACCACAGAAAAGAATTCGTGGTAAAGGCAAGATACGTTTAGACTAGAAAAACCCATGCTCAAAAACATAATATATATATTTTGTATTATTTTTTTTTCGAGTATGGGTTTTGTTAGAAAACAATAAATCAAATGGATTCAAGTGGATCTCTCTGAAAAGTATCAATAAGCTAGACCCATGCTTCGGGTTGTTTCATGCCATAAATAAACTCGAACACTCAAGAAATCCGTTGGACAAGCGGATTCACATCTCTTACAATGACATAGTCCTATGTTCTTTGAGCATAAGAAATTTTTTTAGATTTACACACATCCCAAGGTATCATTTCTAATACATCTGTAGGGCAGGCTCGGACACATTAAGTACACCCTATACATGTATCATAAATCTTTACCGAATGCGACATTGGATTTCTAATTTTTTTAACGTAAAAAAAAAATCAATCTAGTAAATTTCTAAATGGGTCATCATATATTTATACACTAGATGAATCAATGATTTATCAGAATTTTTTCTATTGAATTATGGATCGACTCGTAGGATAGAGCCAAGATACTTTAATTTCATACGTTTTAGCAAACATGGTCGGATAAGTTACGTATCATACATGCCAACCCAATGAAAATTATAGTCTATATGATTAATCCTACTTATTCAATAAATTTGATTGATTGATATAGGTTGATTTTCTGTTACTATAAATTGATGAAACAATAGCTAGTCCAATAGCTGCTTTAGCAGCTGTGATAGCTACAACAAAAATTGAAAAATATTTCAATTTAATTGGCAACTATCAAAAAAATAAGAAAATGTTACAAAATTTATATTAACGGCATTCAGTATAAGTTCAAGGCACATAAGGGCTCTAAACATATTTCTACTCGTGATCAATCCATGAATACTGATAGAAAATAAATAGGCACTCAAAACAAGTACTTGTTCGAGCATCATTGACCAACTCCTTATCTATTTCGATTTATTTCAATATGAACAACAATTCTACATCAACATATTGGATTGATTATTGACTATAATATGAATATCACAAGTACCGAACAAAGAAATAATAATATAATGGATCAAATAAAAGAATTTATACATAAATAATCTTTTTTAAATAGAATTAAAAGAAAAGAAATTTGATAACATACAACAAATGGATTGGGGTTACTAATTTTAAAGATTTTTTTATTAACGAGCCATAACAATCACACCTATCAAAGCAACTAAAAGAATTATTGAAATGAATCCAAACGGAATAAAAAAGTCTGTTGATAAATGAATTCCAATTTGTTGACCATTACTTATTAAATCTTGTTCTATAATCTAATTTGTTTTTGTAGTCCAAATAATCTCGTACCATGACATATCTGGAATAATAGTAATTAGTGAAACAAAAATACTTGTACAAACAAAGGAAGTAACTCTGTTTCCAACAGTCCAAAGATGAAGATATAGGAGCATAAAGTGTGTCCTTCATCACTAAAGAAGAAGTTTATAGCTGGAAAGAAAAAGACCTACAAAAAAATAGATTTATTAAGCGAGTGTGGTGTTAATGATAATGAAGGTGGTAGAAGAAGAAGTAACAACAGTTGTGATGGTTGTAGTTATGGTGTGGAAGAAATATGGGAGCATTTCTAAGAGAGCGATGGGACTGAAGGAGGAAAACATGGTGGAAGAAAGGATAAAATTGAAGTAACTTATTACAATTGTGGTAACTTGGGTCATTTTACTTGTGAAGACATTAAGCCTAAAAAACCTTAGGAGTCACAAACCACATGGCTCAAGATAGAAATGAATTTGTGGAGTTGCATTGAATTTCAAGTGGAACTAAGTGGATCTATATAAGTAATAATGCAAGAGCTAAATTTTAAATGATTGGTACATGCAAATTGGATTTGCAAAAATGCTGAATCCTTTATCTGCATAATGTCCTCTATGCTCCTAATGTTCGAAAAAATTTAATCTATGTGCTTGATCTATTAAAGTTAGGATATGGTTTGTATTTTTTTTAGATTAATGTGTTAAGATTACTCATGGTATTATTTGTTATGGTTGTTGATACCTTATGGATGTTTTTTTTTTTTGTGTTGAACACCAACTATTGTAATAATTATCGTAGTGTTTTCTTTTCCTTGTTCACTAAATCTAGTAATGATAATATGGATACATAGTTATGGCATGCTAGATTAGGGCATATTAGGCAAGGTAAATGAACAAACTTGCTTATGATAGTTTATTAAAATCAAACATAAAATTTGAATTGCCCACTTGTGAATTTTGTTTGAAAGGAAAAATAACCATTTAGAAAGGGCATAAGAGTTAAGCTTCCTTTACAACTAATACATTTTGATATATACGGACCAATAAGTATCAAAGTAAGGCATGAAGATTCATATTTCATTACATTCATATATGACGTCACTCGATATGGGCATGTCTATTTGAACTCCCATAAATTTGAAGCATTAGATTGCTTTAAAATATATATATATATATATATATATATATATATACAGATGAGGTTGAGATGGGAGAATAAAAGCATTAAAAATTGATCGAGGTAGGGAGCATCTATCTAAACAATTCAAAGAATTATGTAATGAAAAAGGAATAGTGAGGCAATTAACAACTCCTAGAACTCTGTAATAAAATGGTGTTATTGAGTGAAGGAATCGAACTTTGCTTGAAATGGTTAGGTCAATGATGGCATGAACTAATCTCCCGATTAGTTATTGGGGTGATGCTTTATTATCTACAATTTATGTATTTAATTGTGTATCTTATAAATCAGTTTTCTCTACACTTTACGAATTATGAATGGGTGAAAATCCAACTTGAATGAGTTGTATCCATGGGAATCTACAGTAAAATCATGACAACTTCTATAAATTTAGTAAATTAAGATTAAGAGAAAAAATGTATATTTACAAGATATTCTGAAAACTCAAAAGGTTATATGTTTATTAGTGAGAATTCTTATGGAAGATTGATTAAAATTGAGTCTTGTGATATCATTTTCCTTGAAAATCATTTCTCTATGAGGGATGATATTGATAAAGATAATCATTTATTTAAAATAGATGATGATGACAAGACTGGTACAAGTCAACAAATGGTTGACACATAAAATGTGATACCTAATCCTATTTTTGATAGTGAGAGCATGTAGGATTCACTTCACCCATCTCAATTGAGTGAAAGAAATGAAATTGAAATTTATCCAATTTTGATTGGTGAAAGTAATGATTCTTAATTGCATTAGAGTATACGCAAGGTATGTAAGCTCCGAAGATCTATTTATGGTTTTAAATAGTCATTTAGACAATGACACCTTGGATTTTACAGGGAAATTATTGACTTATGATTTCAAGATGATTGATGAGGACCATTATGTTTATATTATAAGATCTGATGACAAATTTATAATTTTGTTTCTTTATGTCAATGATATCTTAATAGTTGAGAATATAAAGGAGTATGTAATGAACATTAAAAATTAGTTATCCATAAATTTTGACATGAAAGGTATAGGTAAGGCTGACTATATATTTGAGGTTAAAATTAAAAGAGATTATTCAAAGAAACTTCTAGCTCCATTAAAACATAATTATATCTAAAAGATTTTAAGACGCTTCAATATGAGGAGTTGTAAAATTGTAGATACTCATGTGTCAAAATGTGAGGCATTAAGTCTCAAAATGTGTCCTAATAATCCAAAAGAACAAAGAGAAATGGACACTATACCGTATTTCAGTTTTGTTGGGAGTCTTATATATGCTATATTATGTACTCACCCAAAATTTTATTTTACTATTAGTAGTTTATATCAATCAAATCCTAAACAAGAGAATTGGAAAGCAATTAAGAGGATTCCCAAGTATCTCAAAGGCACCATGGATTATTGCTTATGTTATTAAGGATTAGACTTATGTCTAATTGAATATTCAAATGTTGATTGGGGAGGAGACCTTGATCAAAGCAAATTCACCTCTAGCTATATTTTCTTACTAAATAAAGGTGTCATTTTATAAAGTAGTAAGAAACAAACATGTTTAGATTTGTCAAATATAGAAGCTGGATTTATTGCATATTTAGCTATAGTGTAGGAGGTTGTTTGACTAAGGAGATTCTTTATGAATTTAGGATTTCAAAATGGTTATGAATGAGCCATTACTTATAATAATCAAACGATAATTGCCTTTATAAAAGATCCAAAATATCGTAATAGAACTAAACATATAGATATAAAGTACAACTACATTAGAGACATTATTGTCAAATGATAAATGGTTGTACAATACATATCTAAGCATAGTATGGTGGCTGATCCTTTAACTAAGCCAATTCCAAGAGATGTAGTTCTTGCACATGTAAATTCTCTTAGACTGTGTAGAATATAGGATATGTTATTGAGCTTATATATTGAATTGTTTGAATAAATGTAATGATTGACATATTTATTTAATTGTATTCTTACCTTATACACATCACACATATATTGTTAAATGCTCAATAAAGAGATGTCATATAACTTTAGGTTGGCTTACTTACACAAATAACCGCTTCTAGCGCTGAGATAGCGAGTAGAGATAAGATTAAGTGTTATGATTATTACCTCAAAGGAAAATGAGATGAGGTTGTTCCTGGATATCTAATTGATTTGGATTGCCCTATCCAAATGACCTATGTAAATCATATGTGAATTTTCAGTTATTACCTGCTAAAGAGAGTAATTAAAGAATTCGAGTTAGGCATCAAGAAGTGACATGACTTAGATCTTTACTATGTGCTTGTCCAACCAAAAAGGTAATAGAAGAATGATCCTTACTTATTCACCTTGTGAGACCTTGAGGATAATCCTAAATCCTTATATCGGTACCCTTATACTTTTTGCTATTTTTTATGATTCATACGTGGCATTTTGCTATCTTAACATGCTAATTGAATCTATAGACCATGTTTAGAAAAATAGCTACATATAAATTATGAATTTTAAGCAAAAAAGGAAGATTTTATCTGGTGTGTCCATTAGCTAGACAATCTTGTCACTTAGGTGAAGTATCACTTGATTATGGATACACAAAATGAAAATATTTTGAACATGCTCTTTGAGGGATTAGAGATGTTAATATGATTTGAAAAGGACAAATCTAGGAATGTTCTAATCAGTACATCCTTAGGTAGTCCATGATGTGGATAGCTCCTTTGCAAATATGTGAAACTCTCACATGTTTCACTCAAGGACTCATCATCAAATTATTGAAATAAAGTTAGCTCCTTTACCACCTTTGTTGTGTTGGATGGTGGAAAATATTTTGCCAAAAATGCTCTAGCCAAATCATCCTAACTAGTGAAAGAACCCGGCAGTTGAGACTTCAACCATGCTCTAACTTTGTCCTTTAAAGTGAAAGAGAATAACCTCAGTCGAAGTGTATCATTTGACACACCAGTATATTTGAGTGTATCACAAATCTCCAGATTATTTGCTATGCGGTCATTCGGATCCTCATTCAACTTGCCATAAAACTGGACACTTAATTGTATCATTTGCAACAAGGCTGATTTGATCTCAAAATTATTGGCTTCAATGTTTGGCCTTGTGATGCTTTGTTGTGTATCTCCGAACCCCGGCACAAATTTGTCCAATAAGATCCTTGTATCAGCATTAGCATTGTGCTTGACCGTTCTCGAAAATGCCTATAATTCTCTTTTTTAAACCTAGTAAGCTTTAGTATGTCTGAAAGTGGTTCCTTCTTGGATCTTTGAATATTGTGCATACACCAAAAATCAACTCTACAAAACAAAAGAAATAAAGAATTAAAATAAAAATATGAAGAATTGGTGCCTTAATCCAACAAAAATCAAATCAATTATGATGTTAGATTCAAAATTTCTAGCAATGGTGCCAAAAACTTATTATGCGTGACAACAAGTGCACGGTATAGACAAGTAGTATAAAAATATCATCCCACAGAGATGTTGATCCAATCACCTATTTACTAACCTCTTGTTGCCTAAGGCTAAAAATAAATATAAGTAAAATTAAGGCTAAAAATAAATATAAATAAAATTAATTTAAATTGTGAAATCAAGAAATCTACTTCAAAAACAAAGAAATTATTCAATAAAATTAACTTGCTAAGAATTAAACCACCTCACAATCACTGAGCTACCCAAATTTACTACTCAATTAGTTATACATATCCTGAGTTTTCATAAAGCATTAATCAATCTTTGTCAAACATCAATTAATTTAAATTCACAATTATCAATTAAGGTAGTAAAGACCCAATTCTCATTGCAATCCAAACACCTAAACATCAAAATTATGAATTATGAAGCACAAATTAAAAGAAAATTTAATCAATTCAATTAACTTCTAAATTTTGAGTTAAGTTAAACTTGTGTTTATAGGTCCATTAGAATTACCAGTTCCCAATGCATAATTCCAATTAAAATCATGTTACTCGTGATTAAGAAATAACAAGCATTAAGAATAATAAACACAATATACAACAATAATGAGTATATTCAATTGAAAGCCTAGATCGTGCTCAGATTATTAATCCCAAACAAAGAAAAATTTAGCCTAACATATTGTTATTAACCTTAAAAATTCATAAGAAAAATTCATAATAAAAAGTATGAAAAACAGAAGAAGAAGAAGAAGAGGAAAATATTTATGATTAATCTTGACTTTTGAATCTTCAATCTTCACTCTTCAATATTCACTTTCTTATGGTTTATTTGATCTTCTAAGGTCTTTTTTTTCTTTTTTTATGTTTTTAGTTGTGCTCTCTTCTAGAATGTTATGAACTTACACATCATTGTGATATCTATAAGGTTATCATTGGATCTAGAGAGTCCCTTATAACAGTTGAATGGATGCATACCAAAATCGACAAAATAATTGCTATTTGAATAACATATTTTCGCTGGTATTAAATAAAAAAATCGTCAAATTAATAAGGTAGTAATTGAAAAAAAAAAGACAACTAAATATTCTGATATATTACCTTGAACATCATTAAAATGAACATCAACATCAACATCAAAAAGTTATTCTTCGTCTATGAATGGTTCATTTAACATGGTCATAAACAAATAACTAAAGTCGGATGCAAGAACAAAATAAGCATGAACGAAAGCAATATCCATGTTCTATAAAATTAAAAAAAAAAAAAAAAACTATGCACATACACAAAGGATCAACAGAGGCAGGAAAAATAACATACCCTGAGAAATCCAAAGGGACTCAGGATAAAAGGGCGCAAAGATTTTTTTTCCTTGCAAAAAACACCTACAACTTAAATGTTTGAATCCAAATTGAAAAGAAAATGATAGTAATTATGATACAGAATAAGTGCAGCCATTTTAAAACCTTAGCTAATGGAAGAATAAATGTAAAACATAAATCACGAAACTTAACAACAAACAAATATTGTGAATACTGTAAACAACAAAATCATAAATGAATGAAAAAAGGACCATTGATATAAAAGTAAATTTAATTTCGAAAATTTAATTTTGAAAACAAACACACAGCACACACAAAAAAAAAACATAAGCTATAGCAAAACATAAGCAAAAGCATTCATGCAAATCATAAAATACAGAAACAAAAAAAATATTCATTAATGTTATAAGCGCTGAATTAATATATAAAAAAGCTTGAATTTATTTAATATTCATTTTTTTCATGACAATCAAAATAACTTTATTTGTTATTAAAGCAAGCAAAAAAAGTTTTTTTATTACTATGGGAATGTGTAAAATAAGAAAAAAATGAAATGCAAATATTGAAAAAATAGTTTCACGTAACTTTATTGGCAAATAAATGAAAAAATACATGAGGTGCATAGTAGTAAATCGTTAAAAATAGTTTACACTTATCCGTAAAAAGATAAAACATGCCACTCAACATTAAAAAATAAATTAATTAAATTAAATTACATATTATAAGAATTAAAAATCATGCATGTGAAAAAACTAACAAAAGGAAAAATAAAAAAGATTAATAAAAAAATTGCCAGCAAAGTTCCAAACCAATTAAAGTTTTTCTTCTTCTTTTTGTTTTTAAAAATAAATATTAAATAATTTAACATGTTTTCAAAAAGTTTTATATGATAAGTGTTAAAAAAACAAATGTAGTAGACACCAAAAATAACCAGATAATATATGGACATATAATTTTTTTTTTTCTTTTCAGCTTACTCTGAATAGTCATTTTTAAAAAAAAATCTCGATATAAACCTTTTGCATAAAGTCTTTATTTTTTTCCCCTTACTTGCATTTAATTGTAAAAATATCAACAAAAATACTTAACAAATGACAAAATACACTGCTCTAAACTTGTTCTTTTTTTTTGGATACAAATGCAAAAATCAGCAAAGTACTAACAACTAACAAAATACATATTGATATTCCTTTTTTTTTCTTTTAGCATGTAATTTTTTTCCCATTCGGACTTAATCATCCAACAGATGGTTAATTTTTTTTTTTCTTTCTATAACCTTCACTATTTAAAAAAAAAATAGTACTCATCCATATTAATAGATGGACACCAAAATATGCAAATGAACAAAAAATAAATGCAGGTCCAATATTAGATAGGATTTAAATGGAAGACTTAACAATCTGCAAACTGTTTATATATAGAAGAAGCAAAATATCAAACACCCTTAAAGGAAATTACATAGTGGACACAATTACTCAACATTACAAATATAAAAGGAAAAAAAAACTCAACTACAAATTTAAACTAAAAAACATCATTTCATAGCCAACATACTCCTTATACATAGAAAATTCAAAATATGGTCATCCTTAAAGAAATTACATGGTAGACACAACTTTCCATAACCAACAAAAAGGGAAAAAAGGGAAAAAAAAAACCTCTATTAAATAACTAAATCAGATAATTAGCACTAGCAACAATGGACTTGATCCTCTTTAAAAACTTCGAAAGTTTTTAAAACTTCGAAAGTTTTTAAAACTTCCTCATCAATGAAACATATTGTTGGAAATATGATTATAGGCAATGCAAACAACTTGTGATTTATTATTATTGGGATCATTGCTAAGTTTCATCAAAACTATTTCTCTATGATTATAGTCAACTACGCCCAAATACTACATGTTTTTCAAATGATCTAGAGTTGTCATGCTTGAAGAATTTTTTGTATCAAGCATAGATTCAAAACTAATCCCAATCACATAAGATATATATTTATTTTCAGCACTGTTTTTCGTATAGATAATAAATAGCGCATGTAAAACCATGATCTTGCTTTTGTTCATCAAATGTTGTTTGGGGAAGGCACAATAGTTGCAATATATGTTTAAGAATGGGAGTTATAGGCAGCTTAATGATTGTCATAATTGACTGGTAATAATAATAAAAAAACTTCGATTAATAATGCAAGCAAGCAAATTCTTACACATAAATTTAAAAAAGCAAAAAAAATCATAAAAAATACAAAAAACACAAAGTTTTTTTTGTTATCCATACACAACACAAAAATTGTAAAAATAATAATAAAAAAAATAAAATGGGCATTAGGAGTGAAAACACAAAACACATATATACATAAAAACTAGTATGACAAAGTTTTTTTAAAATTTTTTTGGCAAACTGTCAGGCCACGAGCAACTACTGCCCATGGTCTTTTTTCTTTTTTTATTTTTTTATTTTGGGCTTCTGAAGAAAAGGGAAAATTTCATTTTTTTTTTAAAAGATATTGTTAAAAAAAAACCTAATTGTTTAAAACAATGAACATGCTTGTCATATGCTAATTGTAGACTGAAAATCTAAAAAAAAAATAAGTACATGCTAAAAGAAGTTGAAAAATTCATGCATCAGAATAAAAAAAAGCTAAGAGATGAAAAATAGGACAAAAGATAATCAAATAATAGGGAAAAAGTAGGGTGGAATCTTTTTTTTTTTTTCTTAAAGAAAGATCTGCTGGTAGACATCAATAAATTCTACCATGATCCTTCATGCCAGTCATAATAAAGCCAAACAATTAAAGTTCAAATAAAGGCAAAGATGAGCACATACACTTAGAATGTGTATTTAATGAATACACATTAAGACTAATAGCACAGACATAAGATGAGAACAAACAAAACAGAATATAAAGGTGCATTTAATGTGCTCCTCAACTATCCAACCAAAATAATAGAGCAAGGAAAAAATTAAAACCATAAAGCAAGCATGTTCAATGCACATCTAAGATAACACATTGAAGATAACATTCAATAAGCCATTAAACTCACCTAGCAAACTGCAAGAATCAAGCGATAAGCAGAAAAAATAGAGGTAGATCTTGCAATAGCATTAATGGCAAGTAAAATACATTTATAGACAATCTAAACCAAAGTTAAAGTCATAGTTAAGTAACCCCTAATCTAGCTCCATCAAAAGGCTATCATGTTAGGCTCAGAAAGTGTATCTAGTCCATATTCGAAAAAATTAGAGTTAAGTCTTTTTTTTTTCTCCAATAAAAGCAATAAAAGCATGCAACCAGGTGCAAGTAAAACTATTCAATAAAGCAAGCCATGAAAGTAAACAGACCCTACTGCCCAAACTCAACCTAAACAGGCATTTATTTTTCAAAAAAAAAATTCCCACCATATATTTTCTGACAAAATGGTATCACTACCATAATCAGAGCATTTAATGCTCACATTAAGTTCTAATTCAAGTTTCTTAAAAATTATTGTGTTAACAAAAAAAAATTGCAAACCTATTCAACATCAAATATGCAACTAATACACATGTCACATATAAAAAGAAAAAATACTAAAAAATATAAACCATATTAATATGGGACTAAAAAAGGAGCAAAACAAAAACCTTGACCTCTGACTTCTCTGAAATCCCCCAATCATCGACTAAATGGACCAAATCTGTTAGTGGATCAAAAATAGAGCAAAGCTACGAAGCACATCAAGCCCAAACAAAAACAACTTGATAGACATTTTTTTTCACAAGAAATAACCTCCCAAACAGCCCATCCATTTAACTCAAAAGCAAACCAAAAAAGCACATCATCCCAAGTGCACAACAAACAAACACATTCACACATGAAATTCAAAGAGGAACAAAAAAAAAAACTAAAAAAAATGTAAACTATTGCACTGTTAGCCATATAATAAAACATCAAAATTATACTGCATTTGGAAGACTCATTCTAACTATATCCATGCTGCAATTAAAATAAATCCATAACTATGTTAATAGTATTGAACCGAACAAAATAAAGAAAAAAAGAGTAAAACAGTTTGATGCAGTAGATCTTGGAAAGATAGATCAAAGATTTTTTTTTTCTGAAACCACTTAAAAAAGGTGAATAGGAGCAAAAAATAAAAGATAATGCTTCAGAAAGAGCAGAAAAATGTCCAATTCGATAGCCAATTGAAAATAAATGAATTACGTAAGAATCTAAAACATTTTGAATCCTTGGAAACACCCGAATTCAAAAAGCAAAAAATGCACAAATAGAATAAGTAGAAACTCAACTAGGGAAAAATCTAATATGCAAACAATGCACTCCCAAATAAATTCACGAATAATTCAAGACATTGAGACAACCTAAACATGTAGGAACATGTGAATCAAGCTGCAAGTGCTAAAACAATGCAAAACGAACACAACCAGCAACATGCAACAAAAAAAAAGGGAAAAACATAGAATTCTACAAATAGATAACTAATGGAACATGCAACCGAATAGCACAGACAACACAAAAATAACAAACAAAATAAAATAGAAGAAAAAATCTAAAAAAAATGCAATCCTTTGGGAAAATTAAAGCGTCAAACAATCTATATAGATCCTTACTTCGAAAAAAACACATAAGAATATGAATAAAAAGAGCATGTGCTATTGAATGCGTGCTCCTCGAAATAAAGCCATCATGCAGAGATTTAACCCAAAAATTAGGGTCAAGACCAAAACAACCCAAAATAGAAACAAGCCAAATAGATCGGAGGAAAAGTGAAAAAAGGACATTGTCCAACAACGAAGCAAAAAGACTAAGAGATAAAAGAGAGTAGATAGAGAGAAAGAGTTAGAGCAAAGATAAAATAAGGAGGAAGGCTGTCAAGAAGCATAGTGGGAGGAGGCGGCCATTAAGAAAGAAAGAAGGGAAATAGTTACAATGAAGAGGAAGGAGAAGAATAGGGCATCAAAAGCAAAAGGATGGGAAAAGACGGTTTAGCCATATCACACGACAACGTTTCATTTAAGAATGAGGCCATGAATGGAAAATAAAGAGTAGGCAGTTGAAGGGAACATAACACGACGTCATTTTCAAGGGAACACATGGACAAAAAAGAAAAAGTTGAAAACAAATGACACCATTTTCAAAAGCATATGTTTTTTTTATTGAAAATGCGATGACATTTTTACAAATAATAATGAAATTAGTGGCTACAAATTACACTATGGATATATAGTGAAATTGGAGTTTCAGTTTTATCTATATAAATAGATTTTTATATAGGTTAATGAAAAGATGTTAAAATTAACTTATATCCACTCCATTTCAAGATTTCTTCTCTTACATGACCTGAGAACTAAAATACATGTTAAGGTAAATTTTTATATGGTGCTTATGTGGACCAATTTAGATTATTTTAATTGCCATGTCAAGAAGATTTGACCAAAATTTTCAACTATTGTATTAAATTATAAAAAATTAAAATGCTATGTATTAGTTTACCAAAATTAAAAATATAGTTTAATTACAATTAGCCCATTAATTTATTCAAAAAAAAATTATCTTCTTTTCAATATAGATTATTTACTAAATATCTAAAATTTTAAATAATTTTAACTAAACTTTGTATGTTAATTTATAAAAGGTTATTTTTATTTTTATATATTGTTAAATTTAATTTTTTTAATTGAATTATTCTAGCTTATACATGTAATTTAATTTAGAGAAATTAATAATTAAATAAAGATAATATATTCTTACGAGCTATATTGCTAATAATAAAATAAAAACGAATTAAGACTAATTTTGTCCATTTGAATTTAAAAGTTAAAATACTTTTATGAAATAAATAATTTTTAACATTAATATGAAATTTATTTTTCAATAAAAAAATTTAAAAAGCTAAATAAGCATAGTACTGAGGGTAGATTAAACATTTGTTTCCTAGAATAAATTAAGAGACACTAGGGACCTGCTATGTTTCCCATCACCAAAAATTATTTCATATGCAAGGATTGTTATTACAAATTATTATTTTTTGAACCTAATAAAAATTATTATTACAAATTATTTTCGAGCTTACTCAAAGAATAATATTATATTTATTGTGTTAGTTATAGGCTATTCAAAATTATAATTAGGGTGAATTATAGTTATATGTTATGATATGGAATTGATTCTTATTATTTAAATCACATATTTTATATTTATAAGAAATTTACTAAATTAATGAAAAATTATATTTGAATTTATTTGGATCAAACAATTATATTTATTTTGTTAGTTAGAGACTATTCAAACTTATATTTAGGGTAAACTCTATATTTTATAGTTATATGTTATGTGCTGTTAATTATTATTATTATTATTGGTCTAGATAATTTTAACTAATCCAGGTCAATATAGATAAAATTACAAAGATGACAAACTTATTTCAACAACTAATTTAACGCGACTGCATACACTATTATTTAAACGTAAGATATTGCTGAAAATAACAACAGTCCATTGATCCAACTATCGTGGATAAATTTAATATTATTATTTAAATAATATATGTAGTATAAAATGTATAATTTATAAGAAATTAACTAAATTAAGGGGAAAAATATATAGAGAGCTTATTTGGGTCAAAGATAACTAGGGTTTGGGAGTCTAAGGCCTAAACAAAAGTTTCGGTTGGTCCCAAAATAATGACAATCCTTTTAAGGTGGCGAAGCGATCCGTAGCAAGATAAGGCCCAAACTCTGATTATAAAAAAAAAAAAAAAAAAGAAGCCTCATCTAACACGCGCTCTCAGTAGAACGTGAACAACAAACCGGAGAAAAATCCACATAATATAATTTTAACACATTGCTCTATAAAATAGTATTAAAAAATATTTCAGTAATCATCAAATACATTGAAATTATTAAATATAGAATATGCAAATTAATTTATTATTTAAAATAAGATAAATAAATCTTTTTACTTATAAAATTTATTTAAAATTATTATTTAAATTTTTTTTACGTATATTTAAATATTTAAATGCAAAAACATAATTTAAACACTAAATAATAAAAATTAAAAGTTGGAACCTATGTAATTTTTTTTCTTATAAAAAAAAAGAAAGCACGTCGAATACACGCTCCTTAGAAGTGCATGTTGTTTTTATTCATAAATGTCTAGTAGCAAGTCTACCTTTCCCTCCAAACACTTCAGAAAAGAAAACACAATCCTTTGCTTACCTTCGTTTCTCTTCTTCAATCAATTAAAAATCAATCAATCCTATGCTTTGATTCTATTCTATCCTTCAATCCCAATTCTATTTCCAATCTTTTCTTGTATATATAGGCAAGAAACCATACTTGTAACCCATGCACACAGCTGGGTCTTTGTTGTTGGTGTTCATATTCTTCTTCTTGCTGTTGTTCTTCTACTTTTTTTCCTGAAGACATGAATGCAGATTACTTGAAAGAGATAGAGAAGGCTCGTAGAGACCTTCGAGCTCTTATTTCCAGCAAAAGCTGTGCTCCTCTCATGCTTCGTCTTGCGTAAATGCCTAGAAACTGATGACACAAATCGAGCTTTGGGACTTCACAGTGGTGAAAGCATCAAAATTTTATTATTTATTTTTTGTTGATATTGTGTGCAGGTGGCATGATGCTGGAACTTATGATGCAAAAACAAACACAGGAGGGCCTAATGGTTCTATTAGGAATGAGATAGAATACAAACATGAAGCTAATAATGGTCTCAAAATCGCAATTGATTTATGTGGTTAGCCTTTTTAGTATTTGTATCTTTTAGTTTCTCGAGGGAATTTTTTTTTTATAATTGGTGTTGTTTTCTATTTCAGAGGAAATCAAGGCCAAACATCCTAAAATTTCATATGCTGACCTCTATCAGGTGATTATATTTATTTATTTCAAGATTTTTTAATATCATGCTTCCTAATCAATGTGCAATAGGAGTTTTTTGCTAGAAAGATGAGAAACATTATGGTGGATGATTAATAAATGTATTAATTCTTATCAACATATGTTGATCCAAATGCGGAGAAGCTTAATTTCTTTAAGTAAGGTTTTGAGCTCGAGTCATATGTATATGTATAGATAAACAAGTGCCATAAGAGTTTTGCCCTCTTATAGGATTGGAGCTCATATGGCTACTGGATGCCAAATGCAAATAATAATAATAATAAATAAATATCGGTACAAATTCTATCTAATGATTATTAACTTGATCATAATGAAAACTTGGTATTGGATAAACTAATATATAGCTCTCCTCATGTTATAATTAGAATCAAATGTTAAATTTGCAAAAGAATTAATGATTTATGTTTAACTTAATTATATCTCAATCAGTTTTTTTTTTTTGGGTTTTAGCTTGCTGGGGTTGTTGCAGTTGAGGTCACTGGAGGTCCAAGTATTGATTTTGTTCCAGGCAGAAAGGTATATGCTGATGGGAGCATTTTAATATTTCTCAAATACCAAGCTGTTGATGATTTGTAACTTTCTGTTTTTCTATCAGGATTCATCTCAATCTCCTGAAGAGGGGCGTCTTCCTGATGCAAGAAAAGGTCTGTCTCCAATTGTAATTTGAGTTTTGTACATGGAAAATGAAATAATTTGTTAGTTTTATTGAAAAATTAGAAGTTTTTTTTCCTGATTCAATGTGTATTGCAGATGCATCTCATCTAAGAGATGTCTTTTATCGCATGGGTCTATCAGACAAGGACATTGTGGTACTCTCTGGTGGTCACACATTGGTAATTTTTCTTTTCGCCTACTCTATATGGATTACCTCCAATTGTTTTTTATTGGTAAAAAGTAAAACATTCAAAATATTTATAATACTTTTGGGTGTAGACAAAAATCTCCCTTTGGAAACTAACTTTTGTATATGTTTTAGTTCTACACTCAAACAAACTCTAGCTTGATTCCAACTTCACTCTAACTTGGTTTTATAGGGAAAGGCACACAGGGAAAGATCAGGCTTTGAAGGAGCTTGGACGAAGGACCCTTTGAAGTTTGATAACTCCTACTTCAAGTAGAAAAAAACCCTTTTGCCTGTTATTTTACATTCTTGTTAAAATGCTATAAGAATTGGAAATTGAATATGCGTAATAATGTATTATCAACATAATCTAGGGAGCTTTTGGAAGCAGATTCAAGGGCTTTAGTTAAAACTCCTTGGTTCTTGTTAGAACTCCCAACAGATGAGGCTTTAGTTAAAGATCCTAGGTTCCGACCCTATGTTCAGCTATATGCAGAGGTAAATTGTCAGACCAAAATGTGCCATGTTGTTGTTTCAAGTTTTGATTATGATTATTTAGATAATAAATTGGAAAAACTGTGTTATTGTTATGGCAGGACGAGGATGCATTTTTTGCAGACTATAGAGTCTCTCATAAGAAACTATCAGAGCTGGGATTCACCCCACCTTCCAAAGCAACATTAGTTTCAAGATGCTTCGCACTATTTGCAAAGAGTGCTTTAGCTGCTGCAGCTGTGGTTGCCCTAGGTTACTACTACGAAGTTCACAAAAGATTCATGTGAATACTGCTGCCATTTGCTAGAAATCGAAAATCTATTGTAAATGAACGACGCATTACTCTAACATCAAATGTGAAACCAGACTAATAAGGAGATAGATAAATAACCGATTCATCTCCATAGCATTTGAAATGTGTGTAATATAATCGGATTATTTCCAAGTTAATAAAATATGATGCCTTATTTGAGAGGCTTACATAAATAAAATGGAAATAATTTGCTTGAGTTGTGGGAAAAACCCCCAAAAGTACAAATAGCAAGCTACTACTTCAACTAGGTACCACCAAAGTGTACTCATTTCTACTGCAAGAACACTACTAAAGGTTAAGGAGAACAAGTTCATCTCCAACCTAGATTTTATGTAACTCTTAAAAAGATTAAATTAGTTAAAGCTAATTATTAAATTAGGCTAAATCTCAATCAGGCTCTTGGGCTGAGAGAGAGAGTGATGTCTTGAAAAACCTTAAGCCTCTTTTCAATCTTTGTTTGAATGATGACAGAGGTGTTGTTGTTGCTGTTGCCGGTGTCAACTGGCTGCTGCTTCCCTCCTCCTGCTTCATTTGTTGGACCCAAAACTGCAGCAATAATGGCTTCCTCAAAGTCCTTGTTGTCTGGCAACAACTCAGACAACCCATTCGCTGTTTCATCAGATAGTCTTCTTGACTTGGTTTCAGGTTTTTCAGGCTCCATTGATGGCATATTGCAAAACAGCCCCATCTGATTCTTTCTGTTTGAATCAGCAGCATTTCCTGATCTTGTTCTTTTAAGGGTCTCATGGAAATTATTCCCAATTGGCTCTTTTACTGATTTCGAGGAAAAGAATGGAGGTGCGTCCACATTCAGTGAGTTCAGCAAAGGAGCAAATTGCAACTGTCTGATAGTTTTCTGCTGAGAAAACATTATCTGGTTTGTTACTATATTCGAGTCCACGTTCTCGTCAGCAAAATCATCATGCAATAATTTGCTTGAATTTGTTGTTGTTGTTTGCAAAATGTTATGATCTCTGCAAGGCTGAGGCTGCCAAATTGATGAAGAACCAAGAAATGCGTCGAACAGTCTACTTTGTTCAACCCGGTCTCCTCCCTTGTTCATCATTTCGGATTCAAGATCCATTAGCATTTGTTGTGCTCTTTCATATGCTTTCAGATGAGAATCTACTCCTCTTGGCCCATCAGCAACTGCTGGTTTCACTCTTCGCAATGTGTCTTTAGCCTCAGAGATTCTCCCTTGCTTCATCAAACAAATACCAAGATTGCACATCTTGTTGTTGTCAGGCGCAATTGAAAGCGCCCTTCTATATGCGTCTTCTGCTTCTACGTAGTTGTTCTGCTGCATCAAAGCCCATCCCAAGTTCCCCTGGAAAAAAAAAATCAATTTCAAGCACTCACAAATAGAATATTTAGAGAAATTTAGGAAATACAAAACCAGCAAGAAAAAACATTATTACCAGTAAACGAGTCGCCTCTTGTTCTACGGACACCTGAAATTTTTTCCCTTGAGATCGAGCAGTTTTTGTGCGTTTGCCATTGAAAGCAAGCCCTTGTTGAATCAAGAAAAGCTTGTGTTTCAATAATGAAATTTGGTCATCCAATCTCCCACATCTCTACAAGAAATTCAAATCAAGAATCACAAAACAAACCCAATTTTTTAACCATAAAATACATTACGAATATGCAATCGCCATTAGTCAGAGACCTTGTAAAGGTCCAAAAGAATATTATCAAGCGATTCTTGTGCTTGATCTGAGCATCTGTTCCGCAACGATTTAATGGCTTCTATAGCCTCCTCAGCTCTATTCTGTTGCTTCATAACTATAGCCATATCCTTCAAAGCACTGTCCACTCTATCTCCAGCATTAATGGCTGCCCAAAACAATGGAATAGCCTTCTCTGGATCCTTTTCGACTAACTGATCAAACAAAACCCATTAACAATTACATCAATTAAAAACAAAAGAAAACAAAAAATCCTAAATTAACCCAGAAATTAAGAAGCTTACTTGAACATTTTTGGCTCTAACATAAGGAGTGTCACCAACAGGAACTTTATGAATAGCATGAAATGATTCAGAGCGAGTTCTCGAAACACCAAGAGGCTTTGCTGGTGAAGTTGGAGCAGATTTTGTTGGTCTAAAACCAGGAGGAGCATTCCACATCTCTTGCAACATTTTTCGTGAACCCTTTCAAGTTCTGTTGCTCTCTGCGCTAAGATAGGCAGCGAAATATGAAGAAAAGCTTGGGATTAGGGAATTAAATTTGAAAATTTTCGACCGTTGAGGTTACCGTTTTACGTAGTAGCCGTTGTGTTGTGTGGACTGAACTCTCCCAAATAATTTAATTTAGGTATTTGGTGGGAAATTTTAGCAATTACACCCTTTAGATTTAGTATAATTATATTTATTCCTCATTTTCTCCGCGCTTCTTTCCAGTTACATCATTTTTTTTACAATTGAAATTTGTGTTAAAACTTATAATTTATAATTTTTATTTTATTAAAATTATTTAATTAATTTATCAAAATTAATTTATTTAATTTATACTCTAAAATAATTGAATAAATAGACTGTATTTTTAAATTCAAGATTAGTTATAATTATACAAAGCAGATAAAATATACTCTAGAGATTAACAGGTTGACTTGAATGCCATTTTTCATATTTTAATTGATTTTGATTTTTCATGTTCTTATCTTATTTATATCATTATTTAGGCTCTTTCTATAATACAAACGTTTGTATTTATACAAATAAAATTTGAACTATTAAATTTATTTTTATTTAATCATAACCATTGATTATTTTTATGTATCAATATCTATAAAATGCATCAATGGTTATAATTAAATTAGTAATAATCTAACGTTTCAAAATCAAATATATATATATATAATTTTTATTTCTTGAATAATTAGGCAATTATTTGTTAATTTAAATTTGTGAATTTTTTATGAATTTAGATAAAATAATTTAAAAATATTTTTAAAGAATTTAGTTAGTTTAGTTAATTTTTGATAAATAATTTCTTTGAAATATTTTGAATTTAGTTATTTTAGTTAATTAATTGAGTTAACATTGTGAATTTTTAACTTAATTTGAGAATATATTTATAGAATTAGTTAGTTTAATTAATTTTGTGAATTTATATATATAATTTGAGAACATATTTAGAGAATGTAATTAGTTTATTTAGTTTGACTTAGTGAATGCAGTTCATGTAGGTAACTTAATTAGTTAATTTCATAAATACTTTTATTTTTTAACTTAGTTAATGTAGTTAATTGAGTGAATTTTATGAATGAGAATATAAATAATTTAGTTAATTTTGTGTATTTGTAGATTACAATTTGAAATAATTTTGTTATTTGGATAAATAATTTTGTTGAAATGATTCAGTTATTTTAGTTAATGTTGTGAATTTTGTGAATTTAAATAAATATTTTGAGAATATATTTAGAGAGTTTATTTAGTTGAGTTAATTTAATTAATTTACATTCACTAAATTTAGTGATTTTAGTTAATATTAATTTAGTTAATATTACAAATTTTGTTAATTTAGATAAATAATGTGAGGTATATAGTTAGAGAAATAGTTAGTTTAATTAATTTAGTTAATTTTTGAATTTCTTGAATTTATATAAATAATGTGATGTATATATTTAGAGAAAGAGTTAGTTTAGTGAATGTAGTTCTTTTTGTGAATTTGGGGACTTGAGTTAAATAATTTATGAATATATTTAGAGAATTTTGTTAGTTTAGTTAATACTATTAAATTTTCATAAAGTTAAGTACATCGAGGTTGTTTTCGTGTTTTGAAAAATGGTGACTTTGAATGCAATTTTGGCTCGATCAATAAGTCCAAACACATAGATATTGACAATAAATTTTGGTAGGAAATACCTACATAAGAATCATGACAACTTTGAGTGATATCGTGTAATTATTTCTTATCAAAATTTACTGATGATGTCTGTGCGTTTTGAATTCATTGATCATCTGGATTAGTCAATTCAAACACATAAACATTGACAATAAATTTTAGTAGGAAATATTTACATGAGAGTCATGACAAGTTCGAGGGATATAGTGTAATTATTTCTTACCGAAGTTTATAGATGATGTAATTATAGATGATTGATCATGTCAAACCTACATTTAAAATCATCATTATCCAAAACACAGATAGCCTTAATGTATTAGGAACTTAAAATTTTTAATTCAAATTATATTTAAACTTTGGTTTGGTTGAAATTTAAATTATGCGCCATACTATAGAAGTGTTATGTGAATGTGAACATGTGTGTGAAATAGTTGGTGGTACAAAGCCTATTATTTAGGAGTGTTTTTTATTTCCATGTTTAAATAAGTGAATTTTAAATTTTTGGCCTCTATATAAGGTCTGGCAAAGCGTAGTTGCATATGAAAATCTACCAAAATTTCATTGAAATTTTTGTTTTTTAGTGTAGATATAGGCAGACATCGACTATTAGTTCCATCGGCATCAGCCGTAGGACCATCACAGCCACCACCGACTATAGTCACTACACTGTCATAGACACCCGCTCCTACTTCTCAGCTCGATTTATCATAGACACTTATCGGTTGTGATATTCATTCCCCCGTTACTCCTCCCCTCCATTCTCAACCTTCACCTTTTCCTACTTCTCATCCCCCCATACAACAACCTATATAGCCTCTGTAAAGTCTGGTCACACTCTTATCTAGACACCAATCAATGTCAATGGTGATAGGTAAGTCCCTATTTCTTTATAGTTTTGAAATGTAATGTGATTCTTGTTCATTTATATTTTTATATAATATTATATGCTTGTTTTTTCTTAACAGATCCAGTCATGATTGTCATTCTGTAAGCACATACATTACATAAAAGACACATCAGAGGCAACATGAGAATGGGTACATTGATGTCCCCATCATGTTCAAGAAATTCTATTGGGAGGAATTCAAGGTAAAAACTAATATTTCTAATATATTTTTTATGTATGTATATATATATATATATGTGTGTGTGTGTGTTGATCTTAGCAATAATCAATCTTTATTTTGATATTAACAAACTTAATTTTGAGCATTTAATATGTTTGTTTAAGCGTGTATAAGCTAGGACTATCATGGAAATCAAAATGGAGTTAATGATGCTTTTGGACTAATTCCACCTTTGAGATACAAGAAAGGTTTTGACATTCTTAGAGCTTTAGAATGAGAAAGTTCTCTTCTTAACATTTGAAGTAGACATCTTAAGCTTTTCGAATTAAGCTTACTTGTCAAAATATGAGCTCATTTGGATATGAAAATCTTGAGTCGAAGTTAGCATATGCAGCTTTCATTTTAGGTTGAGCAGCTCTTAGTATTTCAGCAATATCTTAAGCTACAGATGTCCAATTGAGGTGTTTAAAGTTCTATAGAAAGATAAGACAAATATCTACAACATTAATGAAGAAATATTAGATTGATTTGATCATATTAAAGGGTTAAAGTTCCTCTCATAAGCAGGTCACTAGCTGTCCCCTGTTGGTGCCCATTTTGAGTTGTTTTGGGAGTGATGCTCACAGGTGCAACTCACAGTGATAAGCAAGCCTGTGAGGAGCAGTCCAAGAAGTATCCTACAAACTCTTGACATCCAAAGATGCTCATGGGCACCACTCACGATCGTGAGCTTGCCCGTGAGGAGCTAATCTAACAGAATTCAACAAAATTTTCAAACATAACGGATATATTTTCACCCCTCATGAGCCAGACTCTCTCCTCAAGACCGTGAGCGGCATTTTAGCTACAAAAAAGTCCAAAATGATTCAAAATTCAACAAGAGACTGGAGACACACTTAATGCCTCCAACAGCCATATTTTTTAGTGTTTATCTATATAAACACCTCCTAGAGCTTAATTGAATGCTAAGAAAGTTGTTTATCATTTATACACTCTCAAGCATTCAATTAAGCTGAAAATTCTTTCAAAATTCTTTTTTATCTTTGTATAACTCTTATGAGAGTTGGTGAGTGATTAGAATAGAAATTCTTGTTCTTTTATTTTTTTGGGATTAAGAAAAGGGAAGTGAGGGTCTATTCTAAAGGAATTGGTTTCAATGTTTAGCCATTAAAACACTTGGGAATTTGGTTTTAGTGTGATCCTTGAAAACAATTCTGTAAGGTTTGAGTTGAGCCTAAAACTCAAGTTGTAAAAATCAATCGAGGGGAATAGATTGTGGTGATTCAAAATCCTAACTTGGGGATAAGTTAGGTGAAGACGTAGGATCGTTGAGAATCTGAACTCCTTAAATTTTTATGTTCATCATTCTTCCTTCTCAACATTCTTTCATTTTTATTTTATTTTTTTTAAGTTTTGATTTTGTTTGATAGCCCTATTCACCCCCCCCCCCCCCCTCTAGAGCATTTTCATAGTCTAGTCCATATTATTATGAGAATCCTCGTGCTACTAAACGAGCTTTGTATCTCTCAATTGAGCCATCTAGATGAGTATTGATCTTGTACACCCATTTACATGAAATAGGTTTCACATCTCTAGGTTTTGGCTCCAAGTCCAAAGTTTGATTTTCAGCAAGGGCTTTGATCTCCTCTTCCATGGCTTTTCTCCATTCAGCTTTCTATGATGCCTCCTCAAAGGATGTTGGTTCTTTTTCTTCTTCCATTACTATAAAATTAGCATACTTTGGACTTTTCTTTTTCTTCCTGGTTGATCTTCTCAACTGTATTGGTGATGTTGTAGGTTGTTCTTCTGGCATCTCCACTATTGGTTGATCCTCAGCATCTATTCTTTAATACACACTAGTCTGCCATGGCTTTTCTTGAGGTTGAGACTGCGTGATAGGCTCTAGACTCTGATGAACTTTTGTTGACTGCTCTTCACACTTTTCGTGCAATTATTATACTTCATTAGAGTGAGGAAGTGCAACATGCTCTGGTGTCTACCACGATGATGTCTCATCAAATATGACATTTCATGAGACATAGCATTTGCTAGTTGTAGGATCACAGCATCTCCATTCTTTTTTGTGCTCATCATAGCCTATAAAGATACACTTGATTGCCTTCTTATCAAACTTGCTATGTAGATGATCAGGTACAAACACACAGCAAACATAGCCAAGGACTTTGAAGTGCCTCACCGTTGGTTTCATACTCCACAACTTCTCAAATGGAGATATAAATCCCATCTTCGACTAAGGGAGTCTATTGATTATATGAGCTGTTGTTCTCATGCACTCGGCCTAAAATCTCTCAGGGATATTCTTGGCATGCAACATGCTTCTGCATACTTCTACAAGAGGCTTGTTCTTTCTTTCTGCAACACTACTGCAGCATGTTAAGACAAGTCAATTGCTGCCTAATCTTGCATTGGACAAGATAACTTGAGAACTCATCAGAGATGTATTCTTCCCCATTATCAGTACGAAGGCACTAGACTTTGCTCTCAACTTCACTTTCAACCATCTGCTTGAATTCTTGGAATTTTGCTAAAGTTTCAGATTTTTCTTGATTGCCTTCTTATCAAACTTGCTACATAGATGATCAGGTACAAACACATAGCAAATACAGCCAAAGACTTTGAAGTGGCTCACCATTGGTTTCATACTCCACAATTTCTCAAATGGAGATACAAATCCCATCTTCGGCTAAGGAAGTATATTGATTATATGAGTTGCTACTCTTATGCACTCGGCCAAAAATCTCCCAGGGATATTCTTGGCATGCAACATGCTTCTGCATACCTCTGCAAGAGGCTTGTTCTTTCTTTCTGCAACACCATTTTACTGCGGCATGTTTGGACAAGTTAATTATTTTCTAATCTTGCATTGGACAAGATAACTTGAGAACTCATCAGAGATGTATTCTTCCCCATTATCAGTATGAAGGCACTAGACTTTGCTCCCAACTTCACTTTCAACCATCTGCTTGAATTCTTTGAATTTTGCTAGAGTTTCAGATTTTTCTTAATTGTCTTTTATGTGCTCATCATAGCCCACAAAGATACACTTGATTGCCTTCTTATCGAACTTTCTACGTAGATGATCAAGTACCAACACATAGCAAACACAACCAAAGACTTTGAAGTGACTCACCGTTGGTTTCATACTCCACAACTTCTCAAATGGAGATATAAATCCCATCTTCGATTAAGGAAGTCTATTGATTTTATGAGTTGTTGTTCTCATGTACTCGGCCTAAAATCTCCTAGGGATATTTTTGGCATGCAACATGCTTCTGCATACTTCTATAAGAGGCTTGTTCTTTCTTTCTACAACACCATTTTACTACGGCATGTTTGGACAAGTCAATTGCTGCCTAATCTTGCATTGGACAAGATAACTTGAGAACTCATCAGAGATGTATTCTTCCCCATTATCAGTACGAAGGCACTGGATTTTTCTCCCAACTTCACTTTCAACCATCTACTTGAATTCTTTGAATTTTGCTAGAGTTTCAGATTTTTCTTTCATGAAATAGACCCATACATATCTTGAATAATCATTAATAAATGTCACCATGTAGTGCATACCATTGATTGATGATTGCTTCACTTTCCTAACTACATCTGAGTGGATCAACTCTAATGGTTGTTTGGCTCTGAATGATGACTCCTCATATGGAAGTTGGTGTGCCTTTCCATATTGACTTCCAGTATAAACCACGTCAGTACGAACGTCAAGATTAAGTAGTCCTCTTAATGAGGACTTACTCATCATTATCTTCAGTTTATGATAGTTCACATGTCCCAACCATGCATGCCACAAGTCAGTTGTATCTATGCCCTTGGTCTTCTCCACATAAGCATCTTCTGCTAACAAGACGTACATGGAATCCACCTTCTATCCTTCCATTATTGGTGTGTCAACTATTTTGACTTGTTGACAAACATTGACGTCTTCAGGGCCGAACACAACAAAGTTACCACAATCTGTCAAATTTGAAATTGATAGAAGATTCTTCTTCATTTATGATACTCTGTACACATCCTCCAACTGCACTTACTGTTGATTTAAATAGGAAGTAATCATTGTGTCGCCAATGTGAGTGATTGGTAGCTACGAGTTATTTGCAGTTACCATAACTCATTTGCCTTTATATTCTGAAGCATTATGGAGCTTGCTTTTATCTCCTGTCATGTGACTGGAACAACTAGAATCAAAGATCTAACATTTCTCATAATCAATTCTATCAGAACTAGATGCCTGCTCTTCTTTTACTTCTATTGTGGTAGCCAGAAAACCAGGGACTTCTACAATCTCTGAACTGGAACTTTCTTCTACTTGCATTGTTTCCACAAACAATGCTTCAGCATCCCACTCTAGTTCATCCTGGTGGCGATTGTTTGTTGTTGCTACATTGCTCTGAATTGTCTTCTTCTTAGACCAACAATCTCTGGCGTAGTGTCCTTTCTTACCATAGTTGAAACACTCACCATTTTGACGTCTAAAATTCTTAGATTGCTGATTGTTGTACTGCTGCTTCTGTTGAGCCCCCTCCGGTTGGACATTACCTTATGTCTTTCCTCCATTCCTACCACGGGGTAGATTCTTCTTTTTATCGATAAAGAGCGCCACCTCTCTAGTATTCAAGGATACTCCAGCCATTTTTTTTGCTAGAGTTTTTGACTTACCAATAAATTCTCTAACTCTTCAATTGAAGGTTATGTGGGTCAACCTTGAACTATAGCCATAAAACTGTGGTACTGAGGTTATAGTCCGTGAATAATGATTCACCTCATTCTGCTGCTAGCTATTTTGGATGCCTCATCCAACTCAGCAATTTTTCGACATAGGGACTTCACCTTGGTAAAATACTGACTAATTGTCATATCTTTTTGTGAGATAAACATTAGTTCATTTTCCAATAATTGAAGTCTGGCATCATTCCTTTTTGAGAACCACAAAGCAAGAGAATCTCAAGCTTCATTCGGCGTGTTAGTATTTCTGATGTGTTCCATCATCTCCTCTTCAATTGTTGTTTTGATGGCAAACATGGCTTTCCCAGCCTTAATTCTCCATTTTCTGAGATAGCCATTATCATCGTCTGGTGGTGGTGATGTAGTCTTCGTCCTAGTAATAATCTCCCAGAGATTTTAACCTTGCAAGTATGACTCCATGCAAGTCCTCCATATGCTATAATTATTATTAGTTAATTTTTTTAATAACAATGATATTTCCAGATTTTGCCATAGTGACTTGGATTTAGCAACCTCACATTTCGCCAAACAAGCTTGGTTCTGAACCAATGAGCTTCACAGTTCCAAACTGTGCACGTGCAAAATCTCCCCCTACCGTAAATTGAAAAATTTTCAAAAATCTTTTCTGATGTGGAAGATCGGTCAAAACTACAAACACAAAGTATACTCAGAATTTCAAGAGAAATTACAACCACGGCTCTGATACCACTTATTGAAATTTGGTGTATATAAAATAATAAAATAGCACATTAAAAAAATTGAAATAACAAATAGTGAATTTCAAAAAAAAATTCAAAAAAAATCCACTATTACAACAAAAATTATTTTTATCACTACTCCCGCTAGTTATTTTTTACTCATACAACACGTACACCACTCACAAAGCACACACTGCACTCACTTGCTCTTATTTTGATCTCACTTAATTATATTTATCTCCTTCATCCGAATGCCTTTATATAGGCATTAGTTATGTATAAAGACAAAACAACAATTCAACTAAACTTTTCAACATTTCCTGCACCTAGCCAAGAAAGAAAATCAACACAAGTTTGCATGGCTTTATACAGCCATGCAAATGGCAAAATTTCAACTACTTTTACTGCGCCGAATTCAGTGCAGTAAAGCTTAATCTCTTTTTTTATTTTTCAATATATGGGTTCCACCAAAAATATTAATAATGATTTTTAACAAGGTTTAGCGAAGCCAGGTGACAATGGTGTTTGTCCACTTCGAAACTCCCTATGTAATCTTAAACAAGCCTCTAGAAACTGGTTTCAAAATTTTTCTAGTTCCTTACGAGATATTGATTTTAAGCAATCTGCTACAGAAACTCACTTTTTACATATCCAATCACTATTGACCGTGTGAAACGCCATCTTGATTCAACCTTTCGCATCAAAGATCTTGGGCTACTCAAATATTTCCTTAGCATTGAGGTAGCTCGTAGTAAGAAAGCAGTTGTGCTTAGCCAATGAAAATACACCCTTGATCTCCTTGAAGAAACAAATCATCTTAACGCTTGACCTGCTTGCTTTCCCATGGAACAATGGACACAACTTGGCAGCAGGAGTAGGTGAACCAGTTAAGGACGCAGGTCATCGTCTCTCATTGGAAGACTACTTTATTTGACCATTACTGGCCCCGACATTTGCCATCCAATAAAAGTTCTATGTCAGTTTATGCAAGATCCTCGCATCCCTCATTTAGATGCAGCTTATAGAATTCTAATTATCTTATGTAGCACCTGACCAAGGTATCTTCGTGTCATTTACTAGTCCAACGAAATTAATTGCTTACTGTAACTCAGATTGGGCAAGCTGCCCAACAACCAGGTGTTTAACTACTAGTTATGTCCCAATCTCTTGGAAGTCCAAATAGCAAACTTCTGAAGCGGAATATAGGGAAATGGCCAATGCTACTAGTAAGCTTCTATGGTTGCGTTCTTTGTCTGCAGAACTAAAAGTTTCACTATTGTCATCCATTCTCTTTTTTATGATAACCAAGCTGCTCTTCACACCGCTGCTAATCTAGTTTTCCATGAAAGCACAAAGCATATTGAGATTGATTGTCACTTTATTTGTGATTGTCTTCTAAGCAATGAGCTATGTACATCTCATGTTAGTTCAAATGATCAAATCTGTAATCTATTCACTAAAGCACTTGGGAAAACTCAATTTCATCATTTATTGAGCAAGTTGGACATTTGTAATCTCCATGCTGCAATTTGAGGGGTTGAGAAGTTCTACATTACTGCTATATATATTTTCCTCTTTGACACTATAGCTGTATATGTACATATTTCTTCTTCTACATTACAAGTTACAACTGTATATATATTCCCTTAGCATATATGTGACACAACCATAGGAGCAGTTTTAGCCTTCTATTTTTGTACCTGTAATGCTTATCATTGTACATGTATGTAAACAATTCGTTCAGATATGTGAAATATATTGGAAGTCTTCTCCTAGGATTGCTGTTCAGAGATGTTCTTTCAATTAATTAAATTCAATTTCGTTTCTTTCAGTTTGGTTTGTTCTTATGGAAGCCCAATTATTTCAACTTTACTCAATTTTTAAATGAACCATACAGTAGACGGTCATCTGCCTAGCCATTTAACCTCAGTCTAATCCTAAATTTGAACGTTGGCAAAAGGGTCAAATTGGACCCTAACATTAGTTTTGCCCTAAATGCAAATTGGACCTTTTTAAGTTTTTTTTTTCAATGCGGAACTTCAACTTTGTAAATTAAGACATATTGAACCTTTACTGAGTACAATTAAGGCTTGTAACTTTTTTTAATACAATTAAGTCTTATAGATTAATAAAAAAAATTAATTTTAAAGGTTACTAACAAAAAAAAAATCGATAAATATTTTTTAAAACATCTATATAACATAATTATAAAGTTTTTAAAGTTTTTGAATCTATAAAACATATTTTTTAAATTTTTTTTCTTGAATTTAAAAAACTTTACAAGTAAGTGATACATATTTCAAATAAATAACTAATTTTATTCATTAGTATAAATAGCAAATCGATAATAAACCCAAAAAGTTAATTTTAATGGTTGACTAAAAAATTTTTATATTTTATTAATTAGTTTAAATTTTTAAACCTACACAATAATGGATAAATAAAATTTTTTTATTTACTTGTTAAAATTAAATTTTAGATCAATTATTAATTTGCTATTTATATTAATGAATAAAATTAATCATTTATTTAAAATATATATCATTTAATTGTAAAATTTTTTAAATTTAAGAAAAAATTAAAAATATATATATATATTTTATAGGCTTAAAAACTTTTTATAATTATGTTATATAGATATTTAAAAAAATATTTATTAATTTTATTTGTTAGTAACCCTTAAAATTAATTTTTTATTAATTTATATAACTTAATTATACTAAAAAAAGTCACAAAATTTAATTGTACTTAGTAAAGTCCAATATGTCTTAATTTACAAATTTAAAGTTCCACATTGAAAAAAAAAAACTTAAGAAGGTCCAATGTGCAACTTCGGCAAAACGTTAGATTCCAATTTGGCCATTTTACCTTTGAACATTTCCTTTTGTCAAGCATTGACAAAAGAGAAATTTAACGTGGATGAGGTCAAAAACAATAACTTAGGTGCCTGTTCGAAAATATGAATAAAATATGCATTATATACTAGACTGAAAAAAAATAATTCAAATTTCATTTTGTAACATGTAGACCCTGTTGATAAGTCCTGCTCCATGATGGAAGTTTCAACATGGCCAGTTTGAACTAGATTAATGGTACAACTACAGCCAAAAATAACATAGCTGTGGCTTGTGCCCAAATACCAAGAAACTTGGTAAAGCTTTAAACAATGAGACGGTAAGATCAACAAACATCAAAATTTCCACAAACAAATGTGAGAATTGTCCAAGGCTGAGTGAAATTTTGAAGCTTAAAATGATACTTTGATCATAAATAATGCTTTGCTCTACAACTTTCCACAAAATCATTGACCAAAATTTTCCTTTTTTCTTCTTTTACTTCATTGTTCGTTATAATTTTAGTTTTGACGTATGTCATTCAGGGTTTAATCAAGTATACGAACCCAGCTAAAAAATAGGCATCTGGGATGGGCATAACATTAGAGGCTTGCAGAAACAAGAAATATACAACCGCAGCATACCTAACACTACCAAGATTTTACCGCACATTGCCCGATACTTGTATACCAAAAAGAGCAGCAGCTGAAAGCTAGAACAAGCGCCTCCTACAATCAGCTGCACCACAGTAGCAAGCCATCTGTATTAATTTTCCATCAGGTCCCGAAACACTATCAAGGGCATAGCCATAGTCATAAGTAAGCTCCTGTACACAATAAAACTCATGAGTTAAAATCATACATCATTATTGGATGAAAATGATTTCTCAACTAGAAAACTGTCATCTGAAATAAAACCCCAAAATACAACAAGAATATAAGATTCATCAAAGAATAACAGGTAAACTTTATTTAGAAGAGACGAATCATAAAATCCTTCAAAAATAAAGCATTAAAATGAACAAGCAATTTCAGCATAATTTCTTCTACTACTTTTTAGATAATGAATTGAATTTCAATTAAGTCCAACAATCGAAGGAATGCAATTACAAACCTGTAAAGGAGGTATGTTGTCTGCAGCAAATAGCATTACCCGAGCAAGTTTGAGATCTCGGTGAGAGCTCAAAACACACTGAACAAATAGATTAGGCTCACAGCTATGATTGATGAACCTGGCAATATTTCCAGTGGAACCAGCATCGATGCAGAATTCTGGTACACTTTCAGACTTCTGGTCATCAGCTCTATCCGTGTTGTGCATTGTCGGTACTGATACATCTCCTAGTCGCATCTGTTGGGAACAAAAATAGACAAAACAAAAATGGTGTACTAAGTCTATAAAAATACAAAAGCAAAATCAGAAAACCATGGTAAACTTTCACTCAGATTTTGCTTTTTTCCCCCTATTCAAAGCAACAAAATCTCCCTCTACATCTCAAGTGGCCATGAAAATGACTCTTATCTGCTCAATGTACCCCCTTATTATAATTTGACTACTTATAATATTACTTAAAAAGCTAGATCTCACCTGTATTGTTGAATTTACAATAAACAATATGGGAAAAATTAGCAACACAAACACTTGAATATAATTAAAGAAGAAAAAAACTTATGCAGCAGCTTGCAATACTTTCCTGACATTTAGCAAAATACACATTTTGATTTTCTCAGTGTTACAGGAGAATGTTATTGCCATGACCTTTCACATTCAATGCATTTTAGTCATTTCATATTAGTAATCACACTTTAGTCCTTGGAGCTTAAACTAAGTGTGTTTCTATAAATCAATTTCATAAAATTTTTAAGAATTCATTTGCAAATTCAAGTTTAGTGTGTTTGGTTTAAATGAAAATTTTGTTGAAATTCATTTGCAAATTCAACTTTTTAAATTTATGGAATTACTCATAACTAAACCAAATCCTAACAAAATAGTTAAAAGTTCATAATGGATTTCATGATTTTGAAAGTATTTTTCAAATAAGATTTAAATACCCCTTTTTTATCATTTTTATTTTTCTAAAATGCTTTTATCGTTCAACATTAGTTTTAAAATGATATTTTCGACCAAACAATATATTATTTTTAATTTCAAATTTACACTAAATACATGATATGCAAGATACATTCATGGGACAGAAATATACAAAGAGATCAATTAGGAACTAATGGCAGCAGCTGGTTAGGAAGTTTTATTAGCTAGTTGGTTTATTTCTGCAGTAGTCATCTTATTTAAGAAGTTATTATTTATGCAGTAGTTATCTTATTTAGGAAGTATATTATTTAGGAAGAATCCTATTCTTATTAGGAGAATAAGTTAGAATATTCCTATTCTATTTTTAATTCCTAAAATCTCCATTGTACTCAGTCCTATTTAAAGGGCATTCCTAAAAACTCTATTCCTTAAAATCATTGGATAGAAGCTTGTTAGGGGACTGATTTTCTAATAGCAACCATAAGGACTAAGAAGGGGAAGAACTCTAGCAAAGGGAAAGAGGATTTTCCTTGTCGTCCCGTGACTAGATCACGTAACTAGATCCTACTCAAAAACTCATATCAATTTGGCATCAGAGCCTGGCGTCATGGATGACTTTGCAGACTTGTCAAGCCGAATAGATGGGTTCATGAGAAATATTGAACAGAGGCTGTCTATAGTGGAGGAACGCCAACAGTCCAGCGAAAAGTTATTCCAACAACAAAAGGCAATGACCTCGCAACTAAAGGAAATTTTGCTAGAGCTGAAGGAGTATAATATGAAGGAAAAATTACAAATTTGATGACTCAACTTTTGTGGTTTTTCTATTTGAGCGTCTGAACTTTTTTTTTTTTGCAGTCAAGTGTTTGAACTTTTGAAAAACATACCAATGTAATGTCTCCAGTAGATTTAAAGTTGATTGAGTGCTAAATCAGATCAAACATGACCTAATTTTATCCCAGTTATTAGTCATATCATGTGTCATGTGTAGACAAATTAATCTTATTAAAAATTATAAATTAACAAAAATAACATCAACATTAACTTCTGCCACAGACATTGAGGGTGACTGAATAACGGTAATTTTGTTCTTTAAATAATGCAACACCTGTGGCAAATGATATGGTTAATTACTGGGATAAAAGTGGATCATGTTTGATCTGACTGAGCACTCAGTCAACAGTAAATTGGCCCGAAACACTACATTGGTATGTTTTTCTAAAATTCAGACACTTAATTAGGAAAAAAATCACACTCAAATAAAAAAATCACAAAAGTTGAGACACAAAATTTATAATTTTCCTAACAAGAACAAAGAGGTGGGGAAGCAGCAGCTACACCTATATAGACCAAAGGGAAGTCAGACGTGTTGGGCAAATAGGAGGAACTACTGTTCCTAGGTATTCTAAATTAGAATTTCCTTCATATGATGGTACTGATGATCCTTTGATTTGGATCCATAAGTGTGATGGAAACAGGAAAACGTGAAAATAGATACGGCAAAACCCCATTTTTTAAAAAACAAAAAATAGAAACGTGTAAATATTAAAAGTAAAGGGATATATAAATAAATATTAAAAATATACGAATATATATATATATATATATATATATCTTGAAAATTTTTATATATTCTATAAAGTAATATTATAAATATAGAAATTATTTTGTTTAGTTAAGAAAAATATAAAATTATTTTTTAATTTCTCTTTTCTTATTTAGGAAAATACTAGAAGAATATATTTTTAAGTTGGAAACACTACATTGATATGTTTTTCTAAAGTTCAGACACTTAATTGCAAAAAAAAAAAAAACAGACACTCAAATAAAAAAATCATAAAAATTGATACACCAAATTTATAATTTTCCCTAATAAGAACAAAGAGGTGGGAAGCAGCAGCTACACTTATATAGACCAAAGGGAAGTGTAGGGCAAACAAGAGGAACTACTGTTCCTAGGTATTCTAAATTAGAATTTCCTTCATATGATGGTACTGATGATCCTTTGATTTGGATTCATAAGTGTGAACGGAAACTTTTCCAAATAAACGTTTCCGCATCTCGGAAATGTTTCTGTATCGGAAACTTCAAGAAATTTCTTGGAAACATTTCGGGGCCATTTCCACAAATATGAAAAATTAAAAAACACGTTTCCAACTTAAAATATATTCTTCTAGTATTTTCCTAAATAAGAAAGGAGACAAATTAAAAAATAATTTTATATTTTTCTTAACTAAATAAAATAATTTTTATAATTATAATATTACTTTATAGAATAGATAAAAATTTTCAAGATATATATATATATATATATATATATATTCATATATTTTTAATATTTATTTATATACCCCTTTACTTTTAATATTTACACGTTTCCGTTTCCTGTTTTTTAGAAAATGGGGTTTTCCCATATCTATTTCCACGTTTTTCCATTTCCGTCTCCGTGCTACATAGGTGTGAGCAGTTCTTTGAAAATCAGCGAACACCTGAAGGGGAAAAGGTGGGGCTGGCAACGTTCCATCTTAACGAAGAGGCACAGCTGTGGTTTTACAAAGCGAAGCAAGAAGAGGTAGGTATGAATTGGGAGACATTTACAGAGTAGTGCCAAGTGAGGTTTGGTCCTCCTATGAGCCTTAACCCCTTTGGTAAATTGGTCAACTTAAAGCAGATAGGAACAGTGGAAGAATATCAAAAGGAATTCCAATCTTTGCTTGCTCGAACCACAAAACTCACTACGAAGCAACAGATTAGCCTCTTCACTGCTGGTCTTTTGGAGGGATTGCGATTGGAGGTAGAATTAGAAGAACCCACTAGCTTAGGAGCTGCTATGAATTTGGCCCATACTAACGAAGAAAAGCAAAAAGCAGTCATACTATTTTACGGGGATACCGCGGGGCAGCACCTCCCTAGAGTAGTCCAATAACAGCAATTGAAGGGACAGCTGTAGGAAAGGGAAATCTTGGGGCAGCATCCAGTACCGTAAGCAAAAACCCACCTTTTTTCAAGAAGTTAACAAAGGCTGAGATGGAGGAACGAAGAACTAAGGGGCTTTGCTTCAACTGTGATGAAGCATTCTCTAAAGGACATCAATGCAAGAAGTTGTTTTGGGTAGAATTGGTAGAATCCAACGAAGAGGATGAAGGAGGAGGCTTCTTAGGAGTTTCTTGAGGATTTTAAGAAGTCCTATCCCGATTTCGAGCTTGAAGACAAGCTCTTCATCCAGGAGGGGAGTAATGATACGCAAGATACATTCGTGGTCAAGAAATATACAAAGAGATCAGTTAGGAACTAAAGGCAGTAGCTGGTTAGGAAGTTTTATTGTAATTGGTTTATTTCTGCAGTAGTCATCTTATTTAAGTTCTTATTTATGCAGTAGTTATCTTTTTTAGGAATTTTATTATTTAGGAAGAATCCTAATCTTATCAGGAGAATAAGTCAGCATATTCCTATTCTATTTTTAATTCCTAAAAACTCTATTGTACTCAGTCCTATTTAAAGGGCATTATAATGAATAAAGGGCAATTAGAATTTTCCTTAAAATCATTGATAGAAAGCTTGTCAGGGGGACTGGTTTTCTAATAGCAACCATAGGGACTAAGAAGAGGAAGAACTCTAGCAAAGGAAAAGAGGATTTTCCTTAGAGACGTCCCGTGACTAGATCCTACGCAAAAACTCATATCAATACACTATAATAAAATATGGAATTCATTTGAAATGAATTTTACAAAATATTCATTTGAATCAAACACACTTCATTAATAAAGTTGCAAATGAATCCTATTTGGAATTCATTTGGAAATGAAATAAATTTCTTGGAGGAATCAAACCAAACATAGGCTAAACAGCCTTTCGTGCATAAACTTTTAAATTGACAAAATTTTAATCCTCACATATTTAATAGGTGAGGGACTAAAATGCACATGAATGATTAAAGTATACCAAATCTAGAAAGTCAAAGACCATATATATATATATATATATCAATTGCATAAAGTATGAGCTCAGATGTGAGTTTTACCAACTGCTATGGAGATTTTGATAATTTCCTTAAACTACACGGAGGTTTCACGTACCTCTCTCCCTCCAAGTCCCCTCATTGTTTGCAAGCAGTCGATTTCAAATATATAATTGTTCTCAGAGACATTATCCAAGTCTTCAGTTCTCCTTAGTACCCCCACATACTCACAAACTGGAGCCCCAGACGGTATAAAATCCCATGATCTCACAGCCCAACCTTTCTTCGGAGTGCGGTAAACCTATAGCAATAGAATATGTAAACACATTATCAAACAAGAGCATTGACTTCATTGAAGATGTTAGTAGAACTTTACACATTGACAATAATCACACCTCAAAACGGTACTTCAGTCCTTTCTGAGATGTGCGGTTGACACAATGAGGTCCACAGCTACAAGTTGGACCACATTCAAAGACAATAGCTTTGGCTTCAATTAGCCTAGAAGTATACAAAATAAACCAAGAGTACTATAAGGTAAAAGTTGCCCAATAAAATCTAGCAAAACTATTCATGATTGAACAAAAAAAAGAGCTCAAATTGGCTGCCCGATGAGCTTCCAGCACCTGCCACCATCACGATGGACATAAGGAAAATCTGAGCCATTAAGTTTCGCACAGGCACATGTCCGAGGATCCACACAAGCTCCTTTGCAGTCACACCCAATGGCGTCAGTAGGGAGCTTAATGTTCTTGGCAATTTGAAGAGCCTTGCGGTACGTAAAACCTGAAATATCAAAGATTTAAACACCAAAACAGGCTTAACCTGAAATATATAAAATATAAACACCAGAACAGCCTTATTTTGACTGTTTGATTCTGGTTGCATAGCAAATATCCAAAAGAACATACAAAATCCAGTAAGATGCCTCCAATATGACAAATAGAAAAGATTGAAAAGGTCAAAAGTTCAACAAGCGAAAGAAGCAAAGCAATTATGCGTGCGGTATGGCCCCAAAGCAGGGTTAATTAATTGGACATTAAAACATCTATACTGCATCCACCTACCTGTAATTCACACATCAGAAACATCATCTGGTAATGAGCTTTACAAACTATGAACCACAATTATTCTTTTTATTTCAAAATCCACAAGGCATAACAGAGAACCAAAACATAATTGAAGTTACACCAGATAAAAGTCAAGCAAACAGCAACATACCTCTCAATAAGGTGCATTGTACAATAAATAAGTAGCAACCATCATTAAGTTATCCAATTTCAATATTAACATGCCTGTTGGTGGAACCGGCGGATCATCAACCAAGTTTGTAGCTGGAATTGGAACATCCTCTAAACCCCCACTAATGTCCTCACACACCAATCTTAGCCAATAACAAAGACAAAAGTATTAAATGATGAGAAAAGAACAAAAGCCAATAAGCTTGAATTACATGACATAATCACTATCTATACCCTCTAATCTCTGAAACTGATTGAGGAACGCGTCCATAAACGAAGTGAACCTGTCACAAGAGTACAGTTGTGATGTTTGTGGAATGATATTGAACAAAGCGATTCTTAGGATACAGGAGAAAAGCAAGTAACAAATATTACACCTGAATCATATAAGTTGCAGGCAATCACTTCCTAAGCTAACTAGAAAAATACATCTGCAGTTACCATCAAAGAACTATGCATATAATAATATGAATCTAATGACAAAAGAAAAGGTAAAAACCTGGTTAGTGGTCAATATTGGCTGCCCTTCCAGCCTCCTCAGCCGATACTTAAACACAGTGAATCCAGATATGCCTTTCTCTGCCCAATACTGGACAACCTGTAGAAGATTTAAGTTAGACAAATAATAACAGACTTCATAGCTTCTGAAACATTTATATAGTTATTTTTTATTAGGCAACCTTTTTCCCACTTCAATCTCCCCAGGTCAATTAGGTAGAGCAATAACCCTATGAGAAATGTATAGCTGTTAATGAAATGTAAGTTATTATGAGGGTGAGCAATATCACTACAATCAGTGGCGAATGTAGTTAAGGGCAAGTAAGGGCAATTGTCCCCACTTGTCCTTTTACATTTGGTTCATATGAGTTCTATCTTATTATTATTTTAACTTGTTTTCCCCACTTAAACTCACACGTCGCCCACCTTTAAATTTAAAGAATTTCCTTTGGTCCTTGCAAGTGTAAGTGTGCAACGAAAAGTCAAAAGAATATAATTTAAATTACAGTTTTTTTTTAACACTTACAGCTCTTTTACTCGAAATAAAAACAAAATCTAGTTTTTCACTTTTACAACTTTACAAGAAGTTTGATGCCACTCTAATATTCAAAAACACAATAGCAGCTTCATAGAAATAAAAAAATAAAATAAAAAAAAAAAAACAACAGCAACAACAACAGCATTACATGTGTATTTTTGTGAGTTTGGATATATAATTTCTTTTCATATAAAAATTGCCACCACTAACTAATTTTTCTAGATTCACAACTAACTACAATAGATTTATAGCTGCTAAGGAGAAGTAAATTGTGAGATTTAAGGACTTGAACCATTCAGATACTTAATTTTTTAATACAAAAATCAGCATTCTGATCATTAAAATTTTGTCATGGCTTTGAAAATCTAACCCCAAGAACTGTCTATGCACAAGAAAAAACCAAGAACTTAATAATGTGACAAAGCAAATCGATCCATTCAGCTGTATTCAACTTTTGAAAATTTATATACGAAGTCTTATTAACTTTCAAAAACAGAAGAATGGAATCGCAAACAGTAACTTATAGTCAAAAAAATCAGATAAAAGTTCAATGAGCTTTACAATTAAATGCACTTTTCCAGCCACTTGCAAGACATTCATATTTCCAAACTAAAGTCTAAATCCTCAAAACTTCACCCACAGGCATGACAAGGAAAGAAAAGCTATATACAAGATTTAGCATTTCGTAAACTGAAAAAATTTGTCCGCTAGCCATCAGCACAACTTTCCTAGGCAGCATATCCACAAAAGTCAAAGTTCAGCATTATAGCAATTAAACAAACCTTATATTTGCTTAAATTATATTTACCTTGTACAACCCATCATACGTGTAAACCTTGCCGCTGTAGCTGCTGGCAGATTCATGGCCACGAATAACTCGTACAGGCACACTTTGCTCCACACAATTCTGCAATTGAATGCAGAATAATCAACATTTTACTAGAAAATTCTATAATTAAAGCTTCAACAGATACACAATTTGCCTTTGGCCTTGTAATCAACATTGCATTGCATTTCCCAGTAAAAGAGCTGATTTCTTGACTTTTCTTGTCAGCTGGGCATAAGGCTGCATCCATCTGAAAATGCTGGCCCAGAATATGTTCTATGTGCAAAATGCTCAAGATTGGAAGTTGAAGACCTTACATGAAAATTTAGATTTTCGAAAAACATGGTGGAAATGTAAAAAAGACAACCAGCCGGAAAGAGTCTAAGAGAGGAAATCCTATTCTCAAGCCATTGTTGAAGTGTAAGAAAAACGCTACATGCAAACACTTTAAACAACACTTGCATCAATTGATGGTGTATCTCTTTTGAAGTCACTTTGGAAAAAATTTTGACTACTAAAATAACCAATAAAAGTTATAAAACTATGGCATATAGACATGACTGCAATGTTGTGCACAGACCAGTAATCTGCAGGAGCTCACTTATTAATAGTAGGAAACTGGGAACACACTAGTAGCACCAAAAGCAATATAGGATAAACTAAAAACTTAAAAGGGCACAATCTTTTGTACAGGACATAAGAAAATTCTAGCGTACATCCCCTTCCACTACTTTTTACAAAGTTTAGGGCGAAGCAGACAAAGGGGACAAAGAAAGAAATGCATCCAGTCCCTCAACATAGACAATTCAGGGCTTCTTATCTTCACAGAAGGGGACAATGTTGGTGTTCACATGGCCACATTATCTGCAAAACTCCGTTCTTTCAGAGAACCCTGTGTTTCGTGATCTCACACACCAGTAATTTGGAGAAGAAACCCACTCAAATAAGCAAAACAGCAAAAGGATTAAGGACGCATAGCTTTTATTCACATCATCCACAATTCCGCAAACAAGAACTAGCACAAAATTTTTAGAGTAAAATAAGACACATGCATGTAGATATAGACGCAAAAAAAAAAATGAAACAACTTGATAATCTTGTAACCAGATAAATGCAGAATGCAAATGTATAAAGCTAACATTTTTACACAGGGAACACTGCTTAAGTTACACATGTATTGATGAGGCTAAAATCACTTTGATCATGGTATTGGGCTTCATTCAAAAGCCACCATTATTTCTCAAGTGTGTCACAAACATTAACAAGAACAAAATCACATTGATACTGATTGCCGGCTTCTTTTAAACATCACCATTTTGAAGTAATAAATGCATATACATAATGCAACAATGTAACCAATAACAGTAAAAAAAAAAAAAGGTTTTTAGATCTTAAACTGCATACCTTGAGTGCTAAATTACCACGCTCCATAACCTGGTCACGTATTTGACGTTTATTTCCCGTCAAATCATGCCCACCTTGACCAGTATAGACAACATCCTCCGCATTATCCAGATCATCCTCATACATTCCTGACAAAACAATGGCTACAGCAACAGGGAATGTATAATCCCTGTATTCCTGCAATTTCAAATAAAATTAGTTGTAAAAAAAGCCAATAGGCTAACTCATTGCAAAATAATCAGCCCAATATTTACTCAAAAAGAATGAGAACCCTCATAAGTTAATCCTAATAGACAAATATTTAGTAGAACATTGCATGACCAAGTACTGTCCTAAGAACAGGTATAAGTTAGACCCTCCCCCCAGGACCCTTTTTATGAATGGTTGATCATGTCATTTTGTAAGCATGTACAAGCACAAGTGAGTTTGATGCAAACAACAAAAAGTTGAGGACAGGAACAAGTTCAGACACTCGACAAGTTAGAATTAAAAGTACATGGTTAGTTGTGAGAATTAAGCCATTTAATCTTTCTAGAGATTTGCAAGCAAATCAATGCCTTAAGGACACTGACAACAATTGAACTGTCAAAAGCTATTTCAGATGCAAGGATGGGTAAAGTCCAACATTAAAGAAAGAAAATAAAAAGAAGAAAGTACTTTTGATAGCTATAAGTTCTAAACGGGCTTTTAACTTTCAAGTGTTCTCATTGTTACAAACAATCAAGAAGTTCAAACCGCATGCTTTGAAAATTAGTTTTCCATTTATGCATGTACTTAAAAATTTCAAACTTACAGCCAAGTTTTCACCAACCAGATAAAATGATGGGATAACAAGGAGATCTAAGAAAAACAAGTTTAAAAAACTCAAGAAATTCTGAATTATAGTCAATATGTTATGTAGGACTTATGTACGATGCTATAGAATAATATTTTTTTAAAAGTCTTATAAGCATGTTTGTTTCATTAAATTAGATGCAGACCCAGTATTTTAACATTTCAAGATCCAGGAATATCCCAGTAAGTTTCAGCCTTGCAAGAATAACCAGGTTGGATGTCTCTTTAGTCTGTGTTTATCTCTAATGATTCTTTGTTGCTCTAGGAAACTAATCCTAGTTTTCTATGGAGCCAAATTCATTAGAGAATTAGGACTAGTTCTAACAGTACAATGTTTTTAAGGCTTAACATTAGTTTTCCATAGAGCCAGATTCAGTAGAGAATTAGGACTAGTTCTAACGATGCAATGTTTTTAAAGCTTAACTTAAATACATATGATCCCGATGCTTTTTAATTTAATTTTCAGTCAAAAGAAATCATAGTTATGCCACTTGATGTGTGATGCAACTCAACCCTAGGTGTAATGCTGAAGGCAAGCTTTAGTGTGATGCCTAAAGACTTCTATGTATGATGCATACAGTCTATATCTCTACTCAATAATAACTCCAATTATCAATTATCTATTTAAGTTTCAACCCCTTGCATCTAATTACTTAAAATAGATGTAGAAAACCTCCAAATTTTCCAACATCAGTATATGTGAGACAGAGAAGGAACAAGTTAACTGCACCAATTTTTTTTCTTTTTGAAAAAAAAAAAAAGTATGCTCTTCTCAAAAAGTCTTCAGAAAATTGAATGCAAGAAATACCGCCATCATCTCGATCAGGGTAGGAGAGAAACCTAAAATGGACTTCCACATGTAAGTGTTAATGATAATGGTCTGGACCATCATTAAATTCAACTAAAAGTCTACTCATAGCATTAGATTATCTAGATTTGAGTCACCAGAGCTGATTTCCCACCAAAGCAACATTTTTTGAAAAATAAAGCAACACTAGGTTAATAGCATGGATATTTTCTATGAAGTTAACCTATTAAAAACTCCATTCCATAGACCACAACATCAAAAAGAATGACTTGCAAAATAATGGAGAGTAAATTTAATGGGCAATGTACAAAATTTTGGACCATGTGACATTTCAGTCAAATTGTACCACTTGCTAACTTCTTTCCATTTGAGATGTAACACAACAAAGGTAGTACTGATAATCACAAGGAATGATTATAGTTGAAGTTCTTATCAAGATTACCACCTTGCTATAGGACATTCCCATATAATCAATCCCATTCAGCCAGTGACTATGAAAACCAACTGCAACCATTTCAGCTCGTGAATAGAATTGATGTCCAACATTGATACCTGTCATTAAAACGCACCAGTCACAACCTCCCAACTTCAAACAAGGGCATATCACAAATCAATGCTCACATGTTTGCTCAATTCACATAAATTTTACATTTGTGAGTATCAAGGCAAACAAAAGTAAATGACAAGATGCAGACCTGGAAGGTCACCAATTTTTTTCTCAGGGTACATCACAGCATTAGTCTCGATCATCTGTCCAAAATTTTCATTTTAAAAAGAAAACCATAGATTATTTCATAATTTCAAGAACAAAAGACATCACATATTTATGTAAACAAACTTCTTTCTATCACAATATTTTTAATGTGATACAGGATGACAAACGACAACACCAACAAAGAACAAAACTACTATTCACGATTATGTAACTAAAACATTAATGCATACAGGGAAAGCTAAAGAACGCTTAACTCATAATTAAAAGGTCCCCAGTGTGTCCCCTAGATGGAAGCCTACTACGCTCAAAAATGAAGATGGTGTTGACAAAGATATGAATTATAAAGAAACAAACTATTCTAATCAACAGGGCTCCAATATCACATTGAGAAACTAATGACTGTAATCCAAAAGATCAAGTTATCAGTTTCGTATAAAAAGGTGGCACGATAAGAGGCTCTTTAAGTGTCTCAGACCATAAACACTATGTTCCTAACTGATAGATATTAATATTATGTTTAGGAAGGGGAGAAACAAAGAGGAACATAACTTCTTAAAATTTAGAAAGAGGGTGGAAAACAAAAGAAGAAAAAAAAAAAGCTTTATACTACCCCTACATTTTCTCACATGTTTGAGGGAAATAAAAGGAGGCAAATGTGAGAGGGCCTAAAATAAAGAATGGGTTCAACCTTTTTCATTTTACACCTGCAAAAGATAGAAAATAAAAAGGTGGATTCCACCCTTATTGTCTTTCCACTATATGTATTCCAAAACATAGCATAACAGCACGTTTTATACGCCTTGGAAATGGAATAAAATGAAAATGTATGTCTATTGGAAAATGTGGTTTTGAAATGTCAAAGATAAAAGCACATGCTCAGTGGACAAAATCTTTATAAATGGAAGCCAAAACTCTTGACACATATTTGTAAAAATTGGGAGCTAAATGGTGTGATGTGAAGAATTCTAAATTTTCAGCAATTCCAAGCCACATTTTCCAACAATCTTCACCTTGATTTGGGTCAAAAGAAAGCAAAAACGGAGAGCAATTAAGATTGGCTATTTAGGTGATTGTCTAATGGTATTGGGTGTTTATTCCTTTGTGGGCGTAGAGTTTGTAAAAGAGATAGGAAACTTTGTGCTAGTATTGAGTTGTGTTTGATACTTGTATGTATCTAGATCACTACTTTTGTAATTATCCTATTATTTTGTACTCTCATTAAGGTGGAGATTGTTGTAAAGAAAAGTAAGAATGACATCACGTGATGTGTTTTATCATCCTAACATGTGGGTGTAGCCAAAATTTGTAAATCACAAAAAAATATCTTTGTTGACAATGCAATATTTATTCTTGTTTAGCTCTACATGACCGTCACAAATGTGTGCTTTCGTAGGTGCAAGAAAGTGATGTTCAAAACATTGACTAGCCCTAGCAATATCTAAATCCAAGGAATCCTATTCCAAAACTTTTCTAAAGAAAACCAAATAAAATTTAGCAGTATTCAAAGAAATAATACATAAAATATATGTGATATTTTTTTGAAAATTCATCCCTGTGAAACAAAAATGTCATACAAATTTGGATTGTTTGTGCACTAAACAAAGATTTGGAATTTAATGGTATAGCATTCCCAATTTCAGAGCAAAACAAATTTGGCCTAAACATCTTGGCGAGACCAAAACTGATATGAAACTGAATAATTGATTTTACTAAAAGCATGAAGGAAAACAGATATTAGCCACCCAAACAATTATTAAAAGTTATGTTTTAGAGAGATTAGTTTAACTCCAAAGCAACAAATGATGTCACAAAAAAAAAAGTTAAAGCAGTAACTCAACTCATAAGAATCACACCACTCGAAGAACCATAAAAACCAAACTTCTAATGAACTAGTAATAACAATACAAAATTGTAACTTCACTTGCCTTAGATATTGCCTTTAAATCAGGACGCTTGGCCTTTTTCTTAGAATCAACTTCAATTGCATTCCTTTTCTACACAAATTTGTACACCAACTTGAAATTAGCAAAAGAAATAAAGCAAAACAAACTAAAAATTCAAACTCTAACTCTAACCTTTGATTTTGAACCTTTAGAAGCCTTTTTATCAACTTGCTCCTTTTGGCACCTCGTCTCCTCTTCCTATTGCACCAAAACAAAACAAGAAAACATCTTAACACAAACAACAAATTTCAATTAATTTAAAAAAAAAAAAGAAACAAACAAACCTGAACGAAATGAAGATAATGTTTGTTAAATAATCTTAGGGTTTCCTTAACCCTAGCATAAACACTCTTCTCCACAACACCACCACTACCACTGACACCACTCTCACTACCAACAACAACCCCATTAGCATTAGCAGCATTTTGCCCTCCGACATTTCCGCCGGCGTTCACAGCTCCAGTCACCTTCTTTTTCTCCTCAACCACCACAACATCGTCGCGCTTATTTTCCTCCTCCTTGACGACATTTTCCTCGTTTACCCTTCTTCTACTGTGCGCACTATTAGCCCTCTTTTTACTCGCGGAATCCTCCGTCTCATCCAACAACTCCACTCTCTTCCTCACTAATTCCTCCTTCTCAGCTCTCTGTTTAGTTGCTTGTAACCTTGCGCTCACTCTTCTCTGCACCTTCCCTTGGGGACTCTTACTCTTCGTCTCAGCCCCTGCTTCATTATTGTTATTACTACTACTATCATTATTCTCCACACAAACAACCATTTTTGAACGGAAACAGCTCGGAATCGTCGAGATTTTAGGGATTTGGAGGAAATGGATTGGATTTTTCGGCGTAGATTTTTTAATGGAAGGGCTCAAAGGTCGAGAGAAGAGTGTGTCTTTTAGTGGAGAGGGCTAAAGCTGAAGCAGAAGCATTTGGCAAAAACTGCCCGCTTTCTGTTTATGTTTTGAGTCTTTTCATCTCCCTCCCATTTTCCTTTTTTTTTTTTTTTTTTTTTTTTTGGAGTGTGTCTGACTCTGGACAAGTGAAGTTTGCTGTCAGCATTTTTTTTATGGGAGTTTGGATCTGGTGTGTGTTGGAGTACGATAGTGTATGATGCATAACGTTGTGATTTGCTGGATTTTGAATTTTTGGTGATGATTGATTTGATGTGATGGTGTCATCTAACTTTTTGTTTTTTGCTCATTTCCATGCTATTTGTGCTGGCCAATAGATGGATTACACGTGTAATAGCAGTCGTCTTTTTGGGTTAGTAGTAAGTAAATATTTTAAATATATTTGTTAAAAAAAGTAAATATTTTAAATATGGAAATTTATATTTTGACCGAATTCATGATTATGTTGATTCTTTACCGATATAATAGAATAATTTAATGATTTTTTCTTGAAAAACACTAACATTTGTTTTTTCAATGCTATAATAACATTTTGTTTTTTTTACCAAAATAGAAGTATAGAGGTAGAGCCATTCCAAAAGAGATACAGCACATAGCTGCTTCCAACTATTGACTTAATTACATAAAAGACTTAAAAATGGAAAATATTTAATGTCAGAACGCCATAAGGAAACTACCCTAACCCCATATTTGGAAAGGAGAAAAATTGTGGGAGTAAAGAAAATATTTGAAGGGAAATATCCTTTCTCTCCCAATTTTTCATCATCTTTTCAAATATGAAAAAGTTATTTTCTTTTTTTATTTTCTTTCTTGCCTTATTTTCTCTATATTTTCCTATTAGGGTAAAAAAAAAATAAGAAAAAAAATATAGAAAAAAATAAGTTTATTTTCTCTCTTTTCTTTTTGTTTATATTGTTTGGATTGGGGGAATGAAAAATCAAAAGAAAATAAAATAAATAGTCAATAAATTATTATTTTAATAACTTTATTTGTGGAATATAATTTGAATTCAAATTATATGTACTTTTAAAAAAAAATTTCTTTCCACTTTCTCTCTCTCCAATTTGGAGAGAAAATATTTGAAGGAAAATATATTTTATTTTCCTTCCTCTCTCATTTTCTATCATCTTTCCAAACATAAAAAAGTTACTTTCCTTCTTTATTTTCTACCCTTATTTTCTTTCCTTCCCCATTTTCCTCCTTTCCAAACATAGGGTTATTCCAAACAGAGGTAAAACAAGATTGGAGGACCACTTAATTGTTGAAAATTGATAAAGCAAAATTGTAAAATTCACATAAAAAATGAATATACAAATGGCTCTATTTTTTAAATTATATTCATTGTCTTACTCTTTTAACTTCAACTAATTATCATTATTTAATAAAATATTATTTAATTAATTATTAAAAATATTAATATTATAGTTATTAAAAATATCAACCACACAAATCAAATATTAAAAACCCTAGAAGGGTGAAATGGAATTTTGAATATAATTAAAGAAAATTTAAAGACTTAAAAGAGGTTTAGGATTTGAGAAAATAGCTCAAGACAAGGCAATTTTAGAGGTTCAGTGTAACGCCCACCTAATACATTACATTTATTTGCATAACATGCATAACATATAGACATGAGAAATACATGAGATACGTGTGGTATTAATTCTAATGTTAAATAAGAGAAGATTATAAATATTTACAATTAAGTCCATAACAAGAATTAGGAAGTTAAGGATTTAAATTGAATTATTAAAATATATACATATATACATATATAGGACTTAAATTGGTTAAGTTGATTAAATATATATATATATGTATTTATACAAAGATTTGTCTATATTGATTATGTGACAAGGAAAAAAAGAAAAAATATATATATATATATATTATATTTATACACTTGACTATTTTCATAAAAAAATAATAAATAAATAAGTAGATAATATGTAATAATTGATAGAAGGTGCTGGAATTGGGCTAAGTGTCAGCCACCAAATAAATAAATAAAAAACGAGAGAGAAACATATAGGTAGAAAATAAGTGAAAAAAAAAAGA
>CATIWM010081101.1:0-20417 GCA_949671775.1 Mallotus repandus
CTTATGATTTTCTTATTAAAAATAAAAATAATACAAAATAAGCATTAGGATAAATAGCATTTTCATAGGGTTACAAAATCTAAAATGTCTATTTTAGGTTGATCTGTGAACCTTATAAAATGAAAGTATGTAATGCACTCTTCCTTCATCCTCGTAAAAAAAAATTGGCATAAAAGTAGTATTAAGGTAAATAGCATTTTTGTGGGGTTACAAAATCTAAAATGTGTATTTTTTAGGTTGATTAGTGAAGCTTATATAATGTAACGTATGTAAAGGACTGCTTCTTCATCCTCTTTTGCTGGCCTCCCAATTCTCACCAAGTTTTTCATATCAATAAAAGTCTGTCTCTTTTTCATGGAAAACTCAAGCACCTTCAACACTACCACTACCACTTCATCTAAAGAAGAAGAAGATGATGAATTATTTAAGGAGTTTCTCTCTATGCTCCCCATAGAAAGAGAATTTGATGAAACAGATCTTTGTTTTTACCAAGACTTTTGGTGTCCTCCATTCCTTATTAAACCCATCATATCCTTCCAAAAACACTTCCAAGCTCGTGACAGTGATATAATTCTTGTCACCATGCCTAAATTGTCACGGGCCCGCAAAAGCTTCATAAAAAGGGACTGTACGGCGCTTGTCTAGAACACCTTCTAACAAGCCAGCCTCAGGGACAGATTAGTAATTATGTAAGCACAAGGAAAAATATATTAGTATCAGAGTCAAGATATGCAAGCCAACATAATAGCCCAATGGGCAAGAGCAAGGTAACAAGCACAAGCGTAATTGACAAGGCACACGATAAGAAGATAATGGGGCTACTTGTGTTATTCATCATAGAAGGCAATACATCGATTCAGACACTGTGCTCCCCAAGGTGTAGGTAGGGGGGAACCTACCCAAGAGAAGTGCACACACCCAGCATCTATAGTGCCTAGATCTCCGGCCCTAGGCCTTCGATGACTAGTCACTCCCCCCTAAAGAGCATAAGGAGCACAATGGCCTGTGGTAGGAGGAGAAATCATAATGTTCCAGCCATCACTCCTCTATAATTACATAAAATAAAATAATTATGAAATGTCTAAAATACCTTTATGATTACAAAATGCTACCCCTTGACATTGGCCAGCTGGCAGGAGAGTAGCAAAGCTAGTGGCAGCCCGACGTGATGGTGGTGGTCTGGTCTGGTTCGGCCGAGAAGAAAGAAAGAAGAAGAAGAAGAAGAAGAAAAAAAAAGAAAAGAATGGCCCGAAAAAATTTTACTTCTTATCCTTTTTTTTAATAATAATAATAAAATACTAACTCTCCCATCAAAATACTATTCAATATACATATATAAAAAATAATATACTTAATTAATTCTCTCCACCATAATAATATACACAATAAAATATAAAATAATACTTAGCTAACATTTTACTAAAATATCATTAACACACTTTTATAAATAATTAAAATAATATTCAACACCAAAATTCAAATTTAATTTCACTAAATAATAATCTCAATATTAATAAAATATTTATTAACACTGCAAATCACAGAAATTTATTTTATAATTTAAAAAAATAATTTGGATATTTACAGATCACTTTTTAACTCTCTAATTTTACTTCCCTTTAAAAAAAAAAACTCTCTAATTTTGCTATTAAAAATTTAAGAGTATTTAAATATTATTTTCATTAGATAAAATAATTGAGTTTTTGTGATAAATAAACTGAATTTAGAAAAATTAAATATATTTTTCTTGACCATCATATATGTGGTGAAAATGTGCTTCTTCTGCCTTAAGATACAAACCCTATATGAAATTTGACTTTCGGATTTCATCCCAAACCAATAATTATGGTTCTTAGAAAAAGTAATTGCTGAGACTTATATTAATTACATCTTGCAAATTGACTAAAACTGTAATAAAAAAGATTTAATTTTGTCACTAGAAGTATGTGATTTGGGCTTTGATGTAAACTTTGATCTCAAGCATAGTGTGGAGCTTTTACCATTGCTCACTACTTTTGAAGGGGATGTTTTGTTAACCCTTTTTTTTGGGAATTAGTTTCGGCCACCTATTTAGCATCCACCTTCAAACATAATCTTTTTGGAAGGTGTTAGATTTTTTTTTTTTAATAACTCAAACAAACATCTGATCCAATCCAACTTCAACAATAATATCAAAAATGATATATATATATATATATATATAACACATTACCTTAACCTCCATAAGGTTAGGTTTGATTTACATTTTAAAACCTTTTGTTTTAAAATCGAATATTAAACCCCCCTATAATTTTATATACGAATACTTAAGGACTTTTGTTGAATTTTTTGCAAAAAATACCATTATACCCTTATTTTGACACATGTCTTCTCTAACCCCATTACATATAATACCTAACATTTACCCAAAAGTTTATGTTTGAGTAACAATGAGAATTTATGAAATTACTTTTAAAATATACATTTATATTTTTTTTTAAAAAAATTTAGTTTATAAAAATCATTTATTAATATTTCTTAAAAATTTTAAAAAATTTAAAAATAATTTTTATAGATCTAAAAATTTTACAATCAATCCATATACATTTAATAATTTCAATATAAACAAAATTATTTTAAAAATTAAAAATTAAAAAATTTTTAGATCTACAAAAATTTAAAAATTAATAATTTTTAGATCTATAAATAAAATTTTAACTTTTTAAATCCTTTAAAAAATAAAAAAAAAATTAGAGAAAAGTAAATGCTAGGGATTTGATGTAATAAAATTAGAGAATATATAATTTTTCAAAAAAAAAGGTTAGAGAAGATAAGGGTATAATAGTCATTTTTTTTATTAAAAAGTCAATAAAAATTTTTAAGTGTTCGTATATAAAATTATAGGAAGGTTAATATTCAATTTTGAAACATGATATTTTGAAATGTAAATTAGGTCTAACCTTAGGGAGGTTAATGTAATTTGCTCAAATATATATATATGCTAAATTTAATATAATTTAGAGTTTATTCAGTAATATTGTTGAAACTGGGATTGAAAATATTAATTTTAAACTGTTAATAAGAGATTTAGAAATATGTATTTTTTCAAAATAAAATGTATAAATTAAAAAACTCTAAAATAATGAAATATCAATTTCAATTATTTTTAATGCATTGGTGTGCCTTTAACTTAATGGTCAAAAAGGTCCCAATGGTATATATAGGGGACTCGACTGAATCCTCTCATTTTACATTTTTATCCTAACAGTGACTTGCATTGTGTTTAAAAAAACATCTTTTTCTAGCATTAGCTAAAAATATTTTGAGAATAGTAAATTTCAACTGCAATTTCAATAAAATTCTTTATAATTTTATTTTAAATAAAATATAGTATAAATAATATTTAAACTAAATAAAATATAATTAATTAAAATAAAAAGTAAAAAAAAAAATTTGATACAATGAATTTTTTCTTTTATTATGAGGGAACACACCCAAATCCATCGTACAAAAAAGCGATATTTTAATATATATATCTCGCGAGAGAGAGTAATAAAAATCTCGTGGATATCGCGTTTTATTGAACCAGGGTTACTACTACCAGACTACTACCAACCAGCGGTTAAGACAGATACAAAATCATGTTCAATTTTAACCTATAGCGAGCGAAACAAGTCACAGCCGTACACGTAACTTGATCTCAGAGTCTTTGACATCTTTTTCACGTCACCGCCTGGTAAACCTAATACTTTTAGTTATTAATTTTTATCAAACGCAACCCTCCTCCTGGGGTCCACCGCACGAGCGGGTCTTGAGGCCACGTCACCAAATCTCTGTCGTTTATACTCCTTCAATTTCAAACTCCTTATTTTCCAACCTCATTACAGCACAACACCTTTTCTATTTCTTCTTTGTTATTTAGTTAGGAATTAGGACTAAATCTTCAAATAATAACAAAAAATCTAACAATAATTTTAAGAGTGAACAAAATTTTTTTAATTATTAATTTCTACTAACTCTAATCAAAATCAATTGTTTTTCCTTTAAAATTAGAGAGAACCTTCATAGTGTAAAATTTAAACTTTGTCATTAATTTATAAAATTAATTTTTATATAATTTTTTAAAAAAGATAATTTTTTATGCAATTTATCAATGTTTAAATCATTTGATCTTTCTATTAATAAAAAGAATATTAATAAATTTTATCATAATAATGTTTGTTGTATTTTTAATTGTTAATATAAAATATATATAGATAATAAATAATGTATAATAATTAAAATAAAATCTTAGTTTCTTAAAACTTATTGTATTATAAAGTAATTCTCCACCAACAATTATTGAAATCAGCGGGTAAGATCGCTTTCATTTAAACAATAATTCTAGTTTGAGTCATGATATATATAGTCACGTTAAATTAGTTGTTGGAAATTCTTATCGTCTTTTACAGTTATATCCATATTAAATTAGATTAATTAGAGTTTAATAAACTCTAAAAATTTATGATTATAAAAAATAATTGTTCAATTATTAAAGTTAAGCAACAATTTTCATTCTTTTCAAAAGAGTTTTAAAATAAAATAATTTTAAAATTATATATTTCAACACTCTTATGTTGTCATGTAATTTCACCTTTCTTTTTATTACTTTTGTTCTCAATTTCACATCAGCAATTCTTTTTGAAAAACTATGGCACTAATGAAAATGAGTGAGGAGATGATGTTGTTTGACTTTCTTGAAAATGGAAATGCTAATCTAACACATTTTTATAATTTCATAACATGTTTTGTTCAATTATTATCCCCTTTTGAGATTCTTGGATCTTGCATAAGCAATTCTATTTTTCCTTTTGTGTACTAACTCATAAGCACAACCATAGCTTAGCTCCATCTCAAAACAGTTTCTTTTTAAGTCCCATTAACTGTTCTTTGTTGGATTCAGCACTCTATGCTTATTTTCTTCACCTTCCCAAACACATTGAATTTTGAGATTTTCTTTTCCCCATGGTTCTGAAATAAAAGTCACATTTGATTTTTGGAACTCCCATAAGGGCTATGGCAATGCATTTAATTTTGGGTTTATTTATCCTTTATTTTATTCATTCATTTACTTCTTTATATTTATGACATTATCTAATAGTAAAAATTTACATTTCTTTTTTAATATGTTGATAAGTTCTTTAACTATAAAAATATAATATTTCAATATTAATGAATTAAATATTGTCCGATCTCTCTATTAATAAAAAAATATGAAAAATATTTTATAATCTAAATGAAATTATATAACTTTAATCTATGACGCATTCTCATTGTTGGTTCAAAATTTGATAGTTATAATAAAAACACAGGGCTCTAAAAGAATGAGACAAGAAAGACCAAGGAGGAGAAGGTACTTAACTTGATAATGAAATATATATTTTTTGAGATTTGAGATAGCTGAAGAAATGGTAAAACAAGAAGAAGAAGAAGAAGAAGAAGAATCCCCACAAAGAGAAACCAGATCCCATACTCTACGGGTTTGGAACTGAAAAACATAACAAAGAAAAATTAGACAAAACCAAAATCAAAACCAAAGTTGCTTTAATAGAAGTTTTTGTCCCTTGCATTTACTGTCTCTTCTTCTCCTTGATTTCACTCAAATTGGCCCTTTTTTCCATATTGTTTCTTCCCACTTAGCTTTTGACTACTTGACTTAACTGCCACTAAAACTACATGAGCATTCATATATTCAAGTGATAAGTTGATAAGTAGTGGTGTTAATGGTATGGGTTGAGTGCACATTAAATGGTACCAAGTTCTTGGCTTCTAGCTTTAGCAATATGTTTTAATGACATAATAATGCAATAATTCATTAACTACTATGAGTTGGGGTCATATTTCATTCAACTTTTTTTTTAAAGAAAGACTTACCGACATTCAGATAATTATTAATTGTATGAGGTTCGTACACATATTTTTTAACACACATCCAGTTACAATCAAATAATATACAATCTAAAGAGAACCAACTTAGATTCAAGTCAAAGCGTATATTTCATTCAACTTATTGCTTAAATAATTTGAACTTGAAATTTATTTAAACATTTAGTAAATTAATTTTTTATAATTTATTTTTATTAAAAAATTTTAAAATATATGAAAATATGAAGATTTCGAGAAAGTTAGATGAAATTAAATTAAATTTTATAATATTTTGACCCGACTCGATCATACCTAAATAGAAACAATAAAGTGAAATTCTATAGCGAACTAATAGAGTAAATAAAATAATAATAATAAATAAATAAATAAAATTGAAAAAGAAGATGGAAGAGATGAGGGTGAGCATGGTGGAGTCAAATCCACAGCCCAAAGGTGGACCAAAACCACAAAAAGGCCCGGCCACCAAAACGGCGACAGAAATGGGACCGCACGTGGCTATTCTAGTTGGCCTTTGGTCCCACTTGCATGTGTGCATGTTTGCTTTATTTTTGTAATAAATAAACATTCTATTATTATTAATTAATTTTATATAACTTAAAGATAATTAGAATATAATATATTTGTAACATATTTTTTTATTGATTTAATGAAAATTATATGACTAACAAACTCTTTATTTAAGTAAAAACATGCATGTGGTCTCTATATTTCAAAATGAAAAAATATTTACTTATTTTAAAAATATTATTAACTATTAAAAAACATTTGTCATTTTTATGATCTTATTTAAATTCAAATAAATTAGTTAGAGTCTAATAAATTTTAATTACAGGTGATTTAGACCAAATTTTTCTTTCAAAAAGATTATTATATATTTATTAATTTTAATAATTAAAATTTGTCCAAATGAAAAGTTAACTAAAGCATGAATTAATTATTCAATAAAATACATTATGCAATAAATGCAATTTTTTCTAAAAATATAGGCAATGAAACACACAACAAGATTTGGTGCTAAAATAAATAAGAACAAGAACATGGGGATTGTAAAAATAATGGAGAGCCAGCCTGGCCGTCAAGCTGCCGGAACAGTCAAACACTAGTCATGTTTTCAGGAGTTTTTTTGCAGATCCCAATTTCTGTATAAATGAAGTTTTACTATTACTCTAACATGTTAATTGGTAGCATTCAAAGAACACCTCCAAATGCTACCAACTAGGCTGTATAGAAATACAAAAAATAGGAATAGAGATACAAAAAAATGGTATCTGATTAAAGTGTTTGCCTTCTAAGTTAAAGTGTGTGGATAACATGGACATACTTTCTAAATGAAAATGTATGAGTGGCACGAATATGAAGAAATGAGCATATAAATATGAAAAAATGCCTACTAATTGATGTGTCCGTAGGCTACTAATAGTAAATGCAAGTCCAAATAAAACATTACCAACTAAAAAATCTGATAAATATAAATTACATTCTTCGGCTAAATTTATAACACTTATTTTATGTGTTCTACGTTCAGTCAATAAAAAAATAATGTCTATGTATTTTACGTGTATTTTACATTTAGTCAATAAAAATATAATGTCTATATACATATTACAAATCTAACAGTTTAGTGTAACACTCTGAGCATAGCGTGGAAACAAATGAATAACCACAACCTCAAAACGTACATAGCCATACTTCCTTCACCAGGTGAGAGTATTGTGACCTGTCTATAGAGCTTAAAACGTTTATATTGTGAAAATTTCACTAGTAGTGAGTAAGTAACAAAAGTAAGACATTCACACACAAGCACATCATCATTCACTTCTCTGCTCTTTTCTTTTGCAGGTGTTACATTATATGTATGTATTATGGCACGACTCAACACAGTAATACCGTCGGCTAAACCATATCGGAGAAGAATTTTATGAGTTAACAACCATGGTAGAGAGAAACAAAGGCGAATTAATGTCAGCTGGAAATATTCAGTACAATAGACACCACTTTAATAACAAACATTCAGAAATTAGCTTTGATAAAAGTTGGGAGTTCTATCATAGCTTGTTTCTCCTAAACCATGTAACATCAACAACTGCAAACCCTTCAAACATTTAGTTACGCTACTTTTAGCAGCTACATTTATGCAAATATGCCCAAGGGATCAGTCTTATTTGAAGCCTCTAGACCGTTGTCCGCACTACGCATCCCTGTGATCCATGGCCTGCAATGTTACTATTCTTCTTAGGCATCAAATGTTTAAAAGACTGACAAATTCCAAATAAATGGTAATAAAATATAAACAAATGAAAGAACATTTGTGCTTACCTTCCAATACTGTCGCTGCCTGCTGGATTCATCAGAATTGTCAACCTCTTTGCAGTTTTACTAAAGACACTGCATTACGAAGAACAGAAAAAAAAAATGATTTAAAAATATTTTGATAAGAAAGCCTGGTGATAGATTTTGCAAATTTTACAGTAATATTGATAGTATAAGATCAAACTACTATATGTGCAAGGCAGAAAGATAACCGTGAAGGAAACAAAAAATTCTTGATCTTTCACAATAGTTACTTACCTAAATGGTTCATCTCCAGTCTGCCTAAGAGCACCTGCTGCATCTCGATAAAGCACATGGCGCAACATCTCTGATCTTTCTATTCCAAACATGTTGGCCAGCCTACCATACAGCTCTTCATAAGAACCAAGAACAGATAGGTCAAGTGTCCTACCCACATCCTCTGATTCCAAGAAAACCTTGCAGTGACCAGCATCCAAGCCAGTTTCAGCCATATGAAGACTCTGCCATGACAAGCCAGTACTGGCAGACTTTTCTGGTGAAGCTTGTTTCTCAGGAGTAGATCCTAAAACATCATGAATTTTTATTTTTTCTGGACTCTCATCAGATGAAAGCTTTCCACTAATAACTTGAGAGACTGCATCAGTAGAACGGGTACGAGAAATCTGCTGCTCAGTGAGTATTGGTTGACCAAAGAGTAAAAATTGGTGCCTCTTTACATTATCAGATTTCTCAGAATTTGTATTCGAGTTCCCCATTGTCAACAAGCAAGATAAATTCTCATTGCTGTTTGTGTGGCCTTTCATGAAACTTTCAGAAATTCTAGATTGCGAATTGAACCGCTGGAGACTGGATAAAAACAGCCCTGACTGCAGTTTGTTGTTAAGCTGGAGATCTGATAAAGATATTCCAAATTGAGCATGCCTGGCTCCCTGTATGCCTGCAGGAGTGTTATCGGATAGACAACACAAGGGGCTGCTAGGCCCAAGGGGGTTGCCTGAAAATGACGGCAATTGAAATTGGCCGTCAAGGGGAAAGTCTAAGTGTTGCGGGAGCCGCAACTTCTTTCTTGGTGGAGAGAAGGGTGACAGGTGGATGACTGGCATATTTGACACCAATTCAACCAACCATGGGCTGACACGTTTTACATTTTGCAGCAAATCCGGCTCATCCCATGTCACCTGAAATGGAGATTGGCAGATACATGTTAAGACCAAGAGCCAAAAAAAAAGGCTATCAGAGCATAAAAATTTAAAAAACAATTTTCAAATGCAAGGGAACAGTTGAAGAATAAAAGCTTTAATACTCTTGAATGAATCTGAACTAATAATCACCACAGTAAAATATGTTAAATGGAATGCTCCATTACCACATGCATTGATGTGCTATAGATTGATAATCAGAGAACAATTGAATCATTAAATATTGAATCAGTAAATAACAATCATAATAGACATTGAGCATCTCAAAACAAATTTTATTAAGTTAGGTTAGAGACATATCTTTATTTAAGCATCAATTTGTAGAGAATTCCCCAACTAATTTATCTCCTCAAACATACAGATTTATGCATTTTTGGTAACTTACATAATAAACACCATAATCTGTACATCATTTATTGAATAGGCCATACCACTATCCATTACCATGTGGACCTTATTAAACATCAAAGGACAAAATTTACAATTTGACAGGTGCAGTGTAAGGGGATAATAATCACTATACAGCTCAAGTAAATCATAACACTCAGAGAACTTCTAAATAAAAAGCTGAAGGACAAAATGATGTGGACCTTGTCAACCAATATGGTATAATAATAAACTTTCGACATAAATGAACACAAAAAAATGTGAAGTATCATCAACTAAAAACCACTAAATGAATGCTCTAATTGAGCAACAAAGGCTGCAATAAGCAATGATTGAGATTGATAACTATAGATCAAGTGTAAAACCTGGAGAAGCCGCCAAGGTGAATTAGGCCATCGAATTGGATCAGCAACCTGAACAGAAGCAATAGTACCCATGAACCAGCTAATCCTTGAAGAATCCTCTGTCTCAAAAGCCATCTTAAACCTCATTCCAGAACACCATTGGATCCTCATCGAAGCCTTAACCGAAGATGCCTTAACACAAAACTCTGGCGTACTTGCCCGTGGATAATAAACAACCTCAAACGGTTGTCCATTGGCTGCAAGAGCCGCAGCCTCCAGAACCTCTTCAGCCCTAACCTTTCCTTTTGTTCTTAATCCTCCTCCATTTCTCAACCCTTTATTACTCTCATCTTCTTTTAGAAAAAGTGAAAACCCACCATTATATGGATTAACACAACCTCCTGCATTTGTTGCCCATCCAGAAGGAGGCAACGATTCAGGCCCATTTCCACATCCAATTCCCCTCTTGGCCCGGCGAATGCCAACACAAAGATCACCGCTTTCAGCTCTTAAGAAAACAATAGAATCACCAGCTACTAACTTCTTCTGGTTTACAAACGTACTCCACCCCGTAGTCAACAAATGCCTTCTTGGTGTACCTCTATAAATATGCCTAAACTTCCATACTTCACCATGAACATCCTTAGCAACAACCGTTTGAACCGGTGGATCAGCAGAGTAATCCAACCGAGGAAATATAGTTTCAGCACAATATCTTGGCACAGAGAAACCACCACCATTATTAGCATCAGATTGAGTTAATGTCTTGGCAAAAGAAGAAGGCTTTTCTGTGCTATTACTACCATTACTGTTATTACTAGTATCACACAAACCAATTTCATCTCCAAAATCAAGACTATTACTCGGTAATGGTAAAAGACTAATCTTTGCATACACTTCATCAGTTTCTGAATCTGCAAGGTATTTGACTCCAGCAACACGGCAAAGAATAAGAGCAGGGATTCTGGAGGAGAAATCAACCGGTGATTGAGAATGCTCAGCGTGGCCTTGAGGAAAGTAAAAGACTTTTGAGTTAATTGGAGGGATCTGAACCATGCTTCCTGCACAGGCATGCCATAGCTGTGGATCCAAGCTCTTTTCCACTTCTTTCATTGCTCTCTTGCGGGGGTGGACAACAAATTGATGTGGCAGTGGTGGTAGTGAAGATGGTTTCCTGAAAATGTAACTAAGAAAACGAAAGTGAAATCAAAATCAAAATTTAAAGATTGTTAAAAAACGAAAGGAATTTGAAAGGCATAGTTCATTAATTGAAGAGTATAACTTATTTTTAAGATTACATATGTATATAAAAATATATTATTTTACCTGTTGTTGCTGTTAAGTGCAAGAGAAACAAACACTGAACAAGAGAAACAGAGGCTGCAAAAAGGAGAACACTTTGATGCTGCTGCTGCTTCTTCTTCCTCCTCTCTTTATTCTGCTACTTGCAACCAAAAATCTCAACTTTTAACAGTCACTTTTTAATGGATCAAAGACTGAGCAGCATTTACTCCAAAACCCACAAAAATACTTAAAAACCAACATTCAATTATCTCCAATAACACAGCTGAAATTTCTCAACCTCACACAAAACCAAAACTAAAAAAAACAAAATAAAACCCAACTCCTCCTTTAGGCTTGGAAAAAGGGTTTTAAATTCATTAACCTCTGTAATTATAAATATCTTCACTTACAAAAAGCAGAATTTTTGAAGAACGTGAGAGAGAGTAAGTATATATTTCCATGCAGAGACAGACACAGAGACATTTAATCACTTCACTGATCAGATTTACTTAAGCAGAAACAGAAACAGAAGCAGAGACTGTTAATATTTATATATACAAGTATCATCAACTTCTGTCTTCTTGAATCAACCTCTCTCACCATTTTAACCAATACCCATTTCACTAAACTCCAAAACAAAAGTAACCCTTTTTTTCTTTTCCCTTTTATTAATTGAGAGAGAATGATTCACTTTCAAAATTATTTGTTTCTTTGTAGGTTTCTTTATCAGATCTCACAAACTCCAACTCTCTGACTCTCCCTTTAAACACAAACCCAAAAACAAACAAAACAAACAGTAAAAAGAAAATCTTCAATGCACACATTACATTAATGGTAAAAAGGTTAAAATGTAAAAACTATGGAATTTTTTTTCCAGTCACCGTTTTTTATTTTTTTTTGGGTTGATTATCTCTTCTCGTGATATTTTGGATCAAAATATCACGGGATTTTTTTCAGCTATTGCAGTATCAGTGTGAGCAGAAGCACAGGATAATTTTCATTTGCAGTCCCTCCAGTTGGGTATATTCACAAATAATGTCCTCAAAATTTAGTTCACTCCTTGAAATTTTGTTTTTGTTCTTAGAAGTATTTGTTGTCTAATTTCGTTCAAAATTTCTTTGAAAATTCAGCATAATAAAAAGAAAATTCAAATGCTACATGCCTTTTAGTACACTTTTTATAACGTTATCAAAATCAATATAAGACAAAAGACTCTCTAAAATAAGTTTTAATGACCGTAAAAACTTTTTTTTTGCCCGGCCAAAATTGATGGATGAAAAGTTACAATAACTGATTCGAGAACATCTTTACCCTTTTTTTTTTTTTAAATATGATAACCTCTTTACTTAAGAAGAGAATCGTTAAAAATTTAGTCTATTCACTTGCCTTTGATATCAAAACTAAAATATATATATATATTGCAAGCTACATTGACAATGAGCCTTCTTGCATTTTAGTTTGAAAGAGACTATAGGTGATTATAATTCTGCAATTTTATTTCTATTATTTTAGATTTTTTAATGTAATTTCAATAATATAATATAAGTTTTTTAATCTTTTTTGGGCACATGTTTGTGTGTATATATTATTAAAAATTATTAAATTAATTATTAACAAACTAATTATAATCATTTATCAATTTATAATTAAATAAAAATTATTCTAACAATATATAATTTTATTTTGTATAGATGCATATATGTATAATGTAGTTAAACATTTTTATAATATAAAAATTGGATTTTTTTACGGCACACATATGTGAATTTATATTGATAAAATAGAAACCATTACATCAGTAGTTCTTGTAGATCCATATTTATAATATATATCAACGACTATAATTAAATATAAATTAATCTAATAATTTTTGTAATATTTATATACATATACATATGTTTATCGAAGAAGAAGTTGAGGAACTAAATTAAAATTTAAGCACAGCAATAGGCAAATATGTCTAAATTTAGGGACTGAAAGTGAAATTACCCCCGGCGTGACTGAAAAATATGGTACCGGACAAAACACAACACATCACAACCAAACCGCAGTTAAAAAGAGAATTTTGTCGTCTTTCATTTTTTTAATTTTAAATAAAAATAAAAAAACAGTTAATATTGGCCCATTGGATAGCCGGACGAGTACAAGTTTCGGTCAGATGGTTCCTTTTGACGCGCTGGGTACAGCGTGAACTTGTTGATGGTTAGTGATTGGGGGTTGCTGTCCACGCGCCATTAAAGAGTTTTAAGAAGAAAGTGAAGGAGTCGGCGACGTTTTGGTCGGGATTATGTATGTAGTGCTGACCTGAAGTGGAGAATTTTTAACCACAAACAAATTGTTCTTTCTTTTTGAGTCATACTCCGGTATAAATATGTGTGTTTATATAAATATAATCAGAATTATTAGATTATTGTTAATTTAATTATAATCATTGACATATTTTATAGATATCAATATACTAAAATAATTAATAGTTATAATTAAATAAAAATAAATTTAACGATTCTAATTTTATTTACATAAATACATCATTTGCACTGTAACAAGAACCTTTTTTTTTAAGAGAAGTATTCTTTTCCTATTTAAAATATAGAAAAAGTACATATTTTCAACAATAGATCAATTTTTATATTTATTTTTAATAATATCATTCCTCAAAATATATTCAATAAATGATTTTCTAAAATTCAAAATCTTTTTTTTCTGTCCAATTAATTTAATGAATTATGATATAAATTTTAGATATTCTATATTCAATCAATAATAATGTAATAATATTAAATATTTACATATTAAATATATAACTATAGTTATTGAGAGAGATTTATCTTTTTGTGATCTATCTACAATAATCAGAGCTCTTATAGTTATTGGATACTAAAATTATCAAATAATATATATATTGTAACACAAATAAATTGTTATTTTTTAAAAAGATGTTTTACTGTTGTCAAATGCAAATAACAAAAACAAATATAACCTATGATTATACAATGAGGGGAGTGGAGATCTTTTTTTTTTTTATATAAATCAAATAGTTAATTTTTAGGGGAGAAGATAGCGAGAGTGAAAGATTTGATCTCTGATCTTTTTAATTGGATGTTTACATCTTTTGCTGCTTAGAGGGGAGACTAATGACACATTATAAATATAAATTTTTTAATATTTCATCATTTTTATAATCAAACTATTTAGATAAATATTTCAAATATTTGGTTTATTTCGTCAATTTTTATTTTATTTAATTAAATAATATTTGTGCTTTAAATTTAATGGAATTATGTTACGGACACAAAGTCATTTTGAGATTTTTTTTATCAACTAATTAATTGTAGCTAATTCTTTGGATTTTCATGTGTACTCTTTATATTTGTTGGGGTCGATATTAATTTAGAAACACTATCAAGACGGCAATTGCAAATTCATGCAAAGAACAGCACTAAATTTTTCCCGGATGAGGCAAAAAGAGTCATTTCCTTTCTTATAATTCTGATTCTTTGCGCTGTAATTTATCTTGAAAATATATTTTTTTCTTTATTAATTACAGGCTTAAGGGCAGAGTTAGAAAATTTTATTTGAAGGAAATAAAATTAATTATAACTTAGAAAAAATACAAATAATTAATTTTGAAAAAGTCAATAAATTAATTAAAATGTGATTACATTCATATTAAAGATTAAGGCTACTATTACTAAATTTAATGCAACATGTACCACATCATTTACTCACCAAATTCTTTTTTGTGCTTTTGAACCCTTCAGCATGCATGCACAAAAATCATATGAATGCTTTTTTACTAAATGATATATGATAGATATCATGTGCTTGAGCTCTCATTTACAAAGTAAAAATAATGTTATTGTCAAAAAATATGCTATATAATGTCATTATGTATAATTAATCTTCTTGACACATTTGATTATGTTAATTTAGCAGTCCATAACACTAAATTAAGAGTGAAAAATTAAAGAATTAAACTCTTAGCTAGCCAATAATTAACCAACCGTGCATCCTTTGGAAAATGTTTATATAAATAATCACAACGTTCATAACTTGTTACAAATTTATTTCAACTTTTAAAATTTGGCAAAAATAATATAATTTGGTCAATTAGTTATAATTTTAGGATAATATAAAATTTAGTCAAAATTAACAAAAAAAAATATATGTAACATCTGACGTAGCTGTTGTTTAAGATTTTTTTTTTATTAATTTAACTAAAGTGAAAATTGTACTAAAATTATAAATAATTTATCAAATTAAATTTTTTTATAAAATTTTAAAGATAAGTATAAATTAACAACAAATATATGGGTAGTAATATATGTCGCTACTTGCGACGTCTACAGTAACATCGTTATTATAGATATTGTGAATAATAATAATGACCATAATACTCTTTTATTTTATTTTTTTTGAAAACTAAAATTTAAGTTGGATATGGATAAACCCGTCATTCAAAAATTTAAACACTCATAACCTATAAAATATATATATATATATAACGACATGATAGGTAGGGATGGATGGCAACATTACGATATAGCTATAGCATGGAAGATTTTGAAAGAGATGGCTAACACTTCACATTCAAGTGTAGTAACATTGTTATGATGAAATCTCTATCTCCATTTTCTCGTGTTGTTTGATACAATGACAATGTGGTCACACCTTACCCTTCTCTCTTTTTCTTGAATTGTACAAAATACCAAGTGATGATCATCAGAAAGTTGGACGATGTTATGTCCTTTTTAATTTGTATTGTAATAAAATTCAGATTAATGGTAATAGAAATTTTGTAGTTTGATGGGTCAGGTTTTGTTCTAAACTTAGCTCCTTGAATTAATTAAACATTTTCTTAGGTAGCTATAAGAAACCATATGGAAGATAACATTGCAAATGTATCTTTCTAATTATACATGCACACATCTAAAACAAACATAGACAAAGACTATATACCATTTGGAACACTTAAAGCATTTGATTTTGGCTAAGTCTCTTTTATTTCACTAACATCAACATTGCAATCTCTCTTCCTTTTTAAGCAAATTATTCCCAATTTGTGAAGCTTCATAGAGTTCTCTTTATGGTCTTTTAAAGATTTCAAGTCTTCAATTTTTTTTATTATTTGTCTTTGCTTTAAGACAACTACTTCTCTCTAATCCACTCAAGACTTGGATTGAAAACTACTTCTGCTTCTACATCTAATTATTTCTTGTAGCATTTAGCACAAGGTAAATTCCAACACTCTCCATAAAATAATAACTTTTTGTCAATATATGTCCAATTCTAATCCCAACCCTAATTATAATTATTTTCATAAGATATTTTAGAAAACCAAATTAAGAACCCATTTTAAAGGAAAGAAAATTGAAAGCATTTGTTGAAGTAAAAACATCACTAGAGACATGCAACATCAAGACAATTAGTTAGACAACAATGAAGACTACCTTCGAGACTTTTCTTGTTATGTATAACTTAATTATGGAGAGTATATATATTAAGAGCAAGAAATAAATTAATGAGAGGAAACCAAAAGGAAAGGCTTGTAAAGAAACGATATGAGAAACGGTTGGTGAAGAATCGACATTGATACCGACACCATATTACATCATCAAGTTAATTAAGATGTGACCCTTCTTTTTATTATTATTATTATTTTTTTCAATACGAATTATCAATTATATTTTAAGTATAATTAGATGGGTATTTTCCGAAAGTTCTTATCTTAATATTTTTTTAATTAATAGGGGTTAAGTGATAACTCTTTATAAGGGCATTCTAAAGTATAGAGTTTGAATTATGCCATTGAAGAAAATTGTCCCTTATAGCAATCTATTAATGTTTAGATCATGATCTTCCTATTAACTAATAAAATTATAAGAGGTCATATAAATTAACATTGTTGAAATACGATAGACAATTCTTCTCTCATAAACTAAATGAAATTAAATTTCACAAATCAATAATAATAAAATTTTAACCCAATACCTTCAAATATTTATAAAAATAAAAAAAAAGACTACTTAACTACTCTTTCGTCCTTATCTTCTATCTTAATGTTAGTTATCAATGAATATTTACACATTTCCACTTTGCTGTCCCTTGCCCCAAGCCAACCAACCACATGCCTTAGGGCGTTTGCTAGGGTTAGCATGTTGGCTTGTCCTCCATGAAGTGGTCCAAGATTGGTGATCAAGAGTGAGGGAAAATAGGATGTCAATTTAACACTTTCTCTTTTCCTTCACCCAAGTAAATAGTTAAATTGCATTAGAACCCACTTTGTGCACATTTTTTGTGATTTATTTTGCCATATTTGTGCAATTCATTTTTTAATAATTGACTAATTATATATTTAAATTTTTATGTTAATTTATCATATATTTAAATTTATAATTTTTTTATATGTGAATTTTTTGAATTTTTTTAAAATTAAAAACCCTGAAAATGAATAAATTTTATAAATTTAGAAAGCGTAATGGATCAAAATAAAGATATAATTTGTGTACAACTAACTATCTAGTGGTGAAAATCTAAATGTACATGTTTGTACCAAATATAAAGTTTTGATAAAGTCCATCATGCAAATTAGTAAATTAATTAATTAATTAAGTTGGTGGTTTCTAAAAGATATAATTTAACAGGAAATGGGGAAGGTGGAAAAAAACATTTATGAAGAAGGGATAAAAGAGATTCTCTAGGAATGAAGAATGGACATCAAACTCTCTATACACACAGCAACAACAACACAAACATAATCTATACATACTCAACAATAATACCAACATAATTTCTATATACTCAACAACACAAAACAACAATCAACTCAAAATTTCCTTTGTTTTTTAATTTCAATTTCAATTAACAATCAATCGATTTAGCTTTTCTTTTTAGTTTTTCTTGTATTTTCCAATTTCATTGAAAGTTCTTGTTATTCTAGACAATTTTCAATGAAGGTTCTTGTTTTTCAATTTCAATTCCCTGCAAATGATCACATTTTCAATGCAGTCTCTTCATTTTCTTTTAATTAAACATTTTTAGTGTTGAATTTAACTAGTTCTCTACAGTTAATTCAAGAACTCAGTAGTTTTAGGTCCTTTAAACTATATTAAATCGTCTGTTTAGAAGTCAAATCCTCAAATTAATGTACCTCACACACTTAGCACGCTCACAAAATCACCAAAAAGGGCTAGAGACAAATAATATAAATATATATTTGATTGTTTATTGTTTAAAATATATCAATTATTTTAATATTTCACTTATTTCTCATACAAAGTAAATTTCTCTATCGTTCAAACTGTATCTAGTTTTCATGTCAATGTTTAAATTCACTAGACACTCAATATTTTTCTTACAAAGTTATTATTTATCATAATTTTTTTTTGGTGTGAACAACATACATTCAAAATTTATTAAAATTTAACTAATTCTATTCGATCCAGACAGAATTATAAGAATGACAAAAGTTTCTCAACAATTAATTCAACGTGACTGCATACATTAGAACTTGAACTCAATACCTCACTTAAGTGAAAATAACCCATTGTCAGTTGATTTCAATGGTTATTGGTTATATATCATAACTTTTGATTAAATAAACTAAGAAACATTATCAAGCGAAAAGAAAAATACAAATTCGTTAAGTTTAGGTGGAAAGCATTTATAGAAAGCATGAACAAAAATAGCCTAATTATCTAATTCCTTAATAGATGACAAGAAAATTAAGTAAACCGAGTCATGTTGAAAAGATTGGCATATATACATGATCTAGAATAAAAACAATATTTTGACACCAATCATGTTTTGGAAGGGGAATGTTCTTGGCCTAACCATGGACCAACATTGGCCATAAAAATTTATGCCTTTTTTTTTAGAGAAAAAAAAGAAAGAAACGCATTGCTTGATATAACCATATGAATTTATATAAACTCAATTCAACTAAGAATTTTTTTGAAAAAAAAAATTGTATAAGTTATTGACCTAGCAAATCCCCTGATGAAAATAATATTAAATTTTGAAAGTAATTAATTAAAATTTTTAAAACTATTAAATATTGAAAGTAATTAAAAAATATATACTCAATTAGTAGATGTATAAAAAAAATATGACATGGAGAGAGGAGATGAAATTACCAATCAAAATGACTAATACCCACAAAATAATGAATTTTTTGGTTGGACCATATTAATTGTGGGTTAGAATCTTAAATAATTAAGCATATAATAATAGATCCAACCAAAGTTTTACAACCAAATCATTTAGCTTTAACTAAAATAGACGGGCCATCCTACTAACCATCTTTATAATGGGTCCTAATTAACCGAAAATAAGCACCAAATTAGATGATAATCCTAGCATTCACTAACCAACAAAGCTTACAAATTCATATGCCAATCTCTCCCTGAGTGGAGCAAATGTTTTCCCTAAAATGTATCAATATAGTTTTTATTTCATCCACCTCATAAATTGTTTTAAGAAAAATAAAACAACATAAATTTTTATTCAAATATATAAAAACACCTATCATATATATATATAATCTCACTATAATTCTTTTTCTAGTAGTAACAATTCTATTAATATGGTTAATACTATCGCCACATGATTTGATCGGTCCATGAATAGAGTTGTTGTGATGAAAATCTCAGCAAAAGCGAACCCAAAGTATAAAGTATGGTCTTTATCTTCCTTCTAAGAGGCCAAAGGTCCATGAAAGTCCAAACAGTCTCACTAAGGTGTCGCTTTAGTGATGTGACCCAATTTATAAATGTTTTTAGATTAACATATATTATGAATTTCTCCTCCATGATGGTACGATCTCCAACATAACGAAGATCGTTACCAACGGAAAATGAGAGGAGAAACGAGAGTCTGTTATGAAAAAAGAAAGAGAGGACTAAAGTGAAGGGGGACGACTTTTGAAAAAAAATGGGAAAAAAAAAACGAAAATGGGGTGACTGAAACTTGAAAAAGAATAAGAGAGAGAAAGAGCAATAAAAAATGA